>LOJH01001944.1:23875-45502 GCA_001685095.1 Ellobius talpinus
GAGAGAGAGAGAGAGAGAGAGAGAGAGAGAGAGAGAGAGATCCAGTTCAACTTATAAGACATGAGAAGTTTGTGTAAATTAGTCAAGGTTGCTCTGGTAGAGACATTGATAAAATGCCCAGAGATGAAGTAGTTGGTCCCAGTGTTCTTCTTTGTTTGCAGCTATAAGTCATCCTGACTCAAATTGCTTAAGTGATGGCCATTGTGTATGGCACACAGCAGGGAAACCTGACTACTACAGGATTAACTGGATCACTGACTCATTTACATCATCAGAAATCTAGGTTCTTGGAAACTATTTTGTTTTGTTTTGATGGCAGTACCTGGTGTGGATTGAACCTGGGTCCTCATGTATACAAGGCAAGTGTCCAACCATTGTGCTGCAATTGCAGGCCTTTTCCTGTTATGTCTTGATGTTGTTTACATTGCATCAGTGAGACTATGTCTAAAACAACACAAGATAGCCTAAAAGTATACTCATTTCTCAGGAAGAGAAAAAAAAACATATTTGGAAACACCAATAATCTGTCACAAAGAATTAATGGCAGGAGTGGAAAAAACTGATCTCAGTCACTATTGACTCTGTCAACTGGGTGGGTATGATGCTCTCTCAGGTTAGCTGGAGTCAAAAACAAGAAGCCATAGAGAGGTTCAGACAAACCTGTGTCCCGCCAAGGGAAATGTGCAATCACTGTGAGGACCAAAATTACTCAATTTTCTAAACAGGCTCCATTTCTGATTATTAAGTTTTGGTTTCCTAAGACTGAGGTCCCCAATTCCAGGAAAACAAATGAGCCAGGCCTGACCACGAGCATAACCGCACCTGCCTAATAACCAATCAGGGAGCTGCAACCCAGGTGTTTGAGATAGATACCAGCCAATTAATTTCAGTTAAATAAAAGTTACTCTTTACCAGTGAGTGAGCTGTCACAATGCACACACAGAGGTATAGAAGAAGAGAATGTTGTCTTTCTTTCCTATTTAGACTATCTCATTATTATGGATTTTTTGTTGATTTGGTGTTTGGTTTTGGGGGTTTGTTGCTGTTATTATTTTGTTTTGTTTTACTTTTTGATGATGAAAAGGCATTCTGCTTTTACTTCTACTACAGTGGTCCATATGTTATATGAGATATTCAAAGCTATTATTAAAAAGTCTTTAAACTAGGTAGTTTTGTACAACTTACCTAAGTGTTTTCAGCATGTTTAATGTAGACTGTGTCGTGATATTCAGTGTTTTATTGAATGCATTTTTAGTTCTCCTGTACTTTCAATTTATGATTGATTTATTGTGACATAACCCCTGTAGGAAACAGAGGAAGCCCTGAATGAGTGAAGCCCTGAGGAACACAGCCATTAGAGTACTCTAAGGCCTAGAATCCATGAAATATTGGCAGAGCTACTTTTTCACAAGTGATGGCTAAGCTCTCCTTCAGAATCCTTTGTGAGTGTTCATGAATGAAAACTCAGTGTTTGCAAAGACTAGCAACCACAGCCTCCTCCACCTACTTGCTTATGGCCTGAGACTGTTCCCAGCATAGACCCAGACAACGAACTCCTTGCCCAGTGCTCTGCCAGATTAATATGTGGAGATTCCAGCTCTCTGCAGTAGAACCTTGCATGATCATGCCTTTAACGGACCTGTGTTTGTCTGTCTGTCCTCTCTTCATTCCTTGATGGCCCTAGTGATGATTCCAGGACACAGCAGACTCCATCATAAGTCATTTGCTTTTACTTATGATAAGAACATCATAAGAACATTTTTCTTCTTTTCTTGACAAATTAGCTCTGAATAGGAGGGGCAGATAAGTCCCCTTCTTTGAGTATTCTAATACTGCTAAAACAGATGAATACAAACCAGTACCTCAAAGGAATCTAAAATCAAAGTATGGTGTGAAGCATGAGGCAGGCCAACCAGTCTTCCCTCGGGAGCACCACAAAGGAGCTTCCTGGGCCTGCTTTCTTTCTAGAGGTCCCTGGCCACTGTTTTCCTTTCTTCATTGGAGCTGTTTGCTGCTCCTGTCATTCTCCCAATAACTCTCATCCTTACCCTGTTCCTCTTACTGTGACTATATGGGGCTGACTTAGAAAGGGCAGAAGAATCTTTCTGCCTCAGAATCACTCACTAATTACATCTGAAAAGCCTCCATTGCCATGTGAAATGACACAGCCCGTGTTCCACTGATTAAGACAAGTCTTCCCAGTCTGCCTACATATAAAACTTACTCTACCAAGGAGCCACCAGAATTCTATGTCCCAACTCGGAAACAGAATGGTTTACAGTCATGGTTTATTTGTAAAGGACCATAAAAGGCCATTGATTTTTCTGCCTCAGGTTTTATTTTTTAAAAACAGCTAAATAATCTTGGATTTGAAGCCACTTAAACTGTAGGTTTTATATGCATAGACATGAAAACATAATATGTAAGTATACAAGGGCTACAAATACTTCTGTGGTCACTGTAATTGTCACAGGGGCACAGAGTTCTTCTGCAACTCTTGGTCTTGTTGATCAAACAATTTTAAAACTGTTAGGGAAAGGAAACCAAGGACAATTTCCTGGGAATAAAGGAAGAGATGCCCAGAACATCAAGACAACACTATCAGGGGAAGAGGAAAAGCTAGAATGTTATATTTATAATAAAATCAGACAAAAAAGCCTTGTCTTGGGGAGCAGGGTAGGAA
Source organism: Ellobius talpinus (assembly GCA_001685095.1). Taxonomy (NCBI): domain Eukaryota; kingdom Metazoa; phylum Chordata; class Mammalia; order Rodentia; family Cricetidae; genus Ellobius; species Ellobius talpinus. Next base: position 26,559 of record LOJH01001944.1, read on the forward strand.
AACCGGGAAAAGGAGTATGAGCTGAATGCCCAGGACTTGTGTTTTCATAATTTTTATCACATGGGTACAAAACCGACTTCACTTAGGGATGGTTTAAGACTTGAGGCAACCAAAGAGGCAAGATATAACCTTAATATTATTTGGTTTAACCTCTAGTCAGATAATAGCTGTTTATGTGACCAGAAAAGAGTCATAACTAAATGTATTTATTGTGTGACTTTTAACATTTAGCTCAGGTGGTGGTAGGCCAGGAAGGGATAGCTTGTTGTCTTTATTGTTATCAGTTTACCCTTTAGGTCTGCAGCCAAGTTAAAGCCCAGTCATTCACCTCTAACTTTGCAGTTAGCTACACACATGCCAGGGATATTTAGCAACTACTGAAAGACTAGTAGTGTAGCAGCTTTTCTTTGGGGTCACCAACCAGCTCCCAAATCATGACACAGACATATTATTAGTTTTGAATGCTCAACCTTAGCTTATGCTTGTCCCACTAATTCTTATAATTTAACTTAACCTGTTCTCTTCCTCTTGGTTCTTGCCTCAGCAACCCACATGAAGTTTCTCTAAGCAAGGCCACTTACTGGTACACAACACAAACATCAACAAATTTAGAAATGATATCCGGAGTGTACAAATAACTCAAAAAACAGAGCAGCATGAAAACCAAAACCCAATCAGTAAACAGGATGCTGATCGGAACAGAGGGTCCTCAAAAGAAGACACACAAATGGCAAGCAAGCACTTTTAAAGTGCTCAGTACCATTAGCCATGAGAGAAACACAAGCTAAAACAACTTTGAGATTCCATCTCACTCCAGCCAGGTTAACTGTCATGAAATGTCAAATTATTTCTCTACCCCCTGCCATCAGAGGGGGAAGAATACTCAGCCTTAGGGTCTTATGGAGATGTGCTGAGTAAACAAAGGCAACCTCAGTAGCCTGCTGGTTTGGGATACTTCTGGGAACTCTGCAGCAATAACTGGTAGAGAGGTTTCCATGCCTGGCACTGTAGTTTTCAATTAATAACCCATATCTTCTGGGAGTGACATTGTTGGCCCATGTAGAATAATTCCATTCAAACTCCTTTTTATGTTATATTTTTACATTAGCTTAATCAGTGGGTTTTCATAAGATGATTTCTTAGTTTTCATGAAAGCACCTACAATTATCTCCTCTCTCCCCTCCTCCCACCATTAGTTCTATTTAACTCTTTAATGTCTCTTTGCTCATTTAGCATATATTCCTCTATCCCTGCAATTACCTTTAATTAGGCTTGTGAGATAGCAGGTAGCTATATGACTTTATGCACAGTTCTTCTGGCTCAGCCCTCCCCTCTATCCTGGGCCTTCCCCCACACCCTCATTCCCTACCTGTTGAAAGTTTACTGCTCATCACTCTACATTCATTTTATGTATAATCTACTATTCTCAATCCTTTGATGTGCCTATTTAAAGACACATTTTTTTAGTTTCCTGACTTCTACTTGTGTTCTAAGTATATATGTATGTATGTACATATATGTGTGTGTGCGTGTGTGTGAATGTACATATATGTATTTCAGTTCCACCTATTTACCTTCACATTTCATGATTTCATTTTTCTTTAAAGTAGAGTAATATTTCATTGTCTACATGTTCTACAGTTTTCCTATTCATTCATCTGTTGATTCTATCTGTTGTAGCTATCGTGAATAAAGGAGAAATTCACAGAGATCAATAAGTATCTCTGCAGTAGAATATAAATTATATTGGGTACATGCTCAAAGGTGGTATAATTGGGTCATAGCAGGTCTATTTCTAGGCTTGTTTGTATTAGCTTTGATTGTGTTGAGAATCCTCCAGGATCATTCCCAAGATGGCTACATTAGCTTACATCCCCACAGCAATGTGTAAGAGTTCACCTTTCCCCACATCCATACCAACATTCGTGGTGATTTGCATTCCTGTTCATGGTTATTTTGACTGGGGTCATTGATGTGGAGGAATCTGATAAAGTTGTATCTTCTGTGCATGACATGACTACCATTTTCCTGAACTCACAATGGTTGATGTTACTTGTATAAGACCTGTACACAATCCAGCCAGCCAAAATTCCACCATAGATGGGCTGGGTGAACTCCAGGTGCCAACTCTCACTGAGGAGCTATTAACAGTGGACAGTTGCTGGAAGAGGATGCAGTTTCTGCTCAGCAGATGACCCCCCCAAACCCACATACATATGGGAATCACTAAGTCAACTTACAGATTATCAAAAACAAAGATATGAAGTTGAGAGGGGGAAATGTTCTGGTATTGAGGGGATCAGAGAGATAATGGAGAGAGGAATGAAGGTAGATGTGATCATATTCATTGTGTACCTATATGAAATCCTACAGAATAAAGAAGGAAATTAAATAACAAGAAATGCTGGCAAGGACATAGTAGGGGAGGAAGACTTATCAGCTGTTTTGGAGAGTGCAAACTTGTAGAGCCACTGTGCAAATCAATGTAGAGGTTCTTTGAAATCTAGGAAAGAAACTTATCCATGTTACTCGGCTCTTTTACTCCTGGGTGTCTGAGGCTCTAAGGACTCAATGCCTTACTCTAGGTTTGTGTGCACACCCACATTTCTCGTCAGTCTGTTCATTGGCAAGTTAAAGCCCCCTACCTGCCCATCAGCCATGAATTGGTAATGACAATGCGGCACGCTGGCACACATACACATGGAGTGTTATTCAATTATGAAGAAAGTGAAATTATAAATTTGAAGATAAATGGATGAAACTGATTATATATATCTGAGTGAGGTAAACTGGGTACAAAGGAGCAAGCCCCAAATGTTCTTCTGCAATGTGGATCTTCTGCTATGAGTCTCTACCTTTCTGTATTGAAATTATGCATCCTGTATTGGCCAGAAGTGTAGAAAGAGGCCTTTAGGATGGAGGTTCCTTAAGGATGGAGGGTAGTAGGTCACAGACAATATGAATGTAGAGAGGGTGGAAATGTGGAAACGGTGGGGTGGGGATAATAAATGTGCGGGTAGGGGGGGCAAGACAGGGAAAGGTAGGGATGATTAATCAAAATAAGGAGAAGAAGACAAAAACACATGAAACTTAAAATCTTATAGCCAAACTTTTTAAAATGGAGGTTGATGCCCTGCTTGCTGGAAAGCACTCTCCTTTGAAGCCAGAAGCTATTGAAAACAGAAGCAACAGCTCTAGAGCCGGGTGTGGGATAACTCCTTCTGGGTTGTTGCTTACAAGGCTGATCTCTGTGTGAGACTGCTAGTTTTCACACTAACTAGCCATAAGGATTTAAACAAAGCACATTGCCAGTTTCCTCATGGGAAATGGAGCCTGTTGCCTCCTGTCCAGAAACATAGATGTTGAGAGAAAAAGATCAAACTCAGGGCTAGAGAGCTGACTCAGGGCTTCGGTGTACATGTTCCTTCTCCAAGGGACCCGAGTTTGATTCACAGTACTCACATTGGACAACTTAGAGTTCAACTATAGGTGACCTAGCATCCTCTCCTGGCCTCTGTGGCAGCCTGCACTCATGTGGCATAAACTCATGCACACACACACACACACACACACACACACACAAACACATATACATACACACACACTTACACACACATATACACACATAAACATAAACACATACACACATATACATGCACACACATACACACACATATACATACACACACATAACTATTTTTAATTAATTAAAGAATAACACTAAAAATCAGATGGCTGTGCGGAGACACAAGGGAACAATGATCTGTCTGCTTGGCCCTGATTGTATCTAGAACCCCAAGGAGAAACACACCAGTTTGGAGTTCTTTGAGACATTTCCCTGGAATTCACATGGTGCATTGAATGTGATATACTTCTCTCTTTACACAAAGCCAGAGAGAAATAGAAAGGGTGATGTGGGAGGGTGTTGGAGATAACTCCACTTTAAGCTAGAACACCCTCTTTAAGAACTAGCTGTGTACGCCGTCTACCTAATAAGAAATAGAACAGGGTAAAACTATCAACAAAGCTAGAGTACTCAACCTTTGATTCTTAGACTTGCAAAAAAAAATTGTCAAGTTTTCTAAGAACAGTGGAAAGTCATCCCCCAAAATATCTAAGTAATATAATTTTAAACTTCGGGTCAGTCAAAATTAGATATTTGATCTTCCCCTTGCTTCCTGGGATAATACCAAAGCATTACAAAATGTGCTCACTCTCATAGTGGGATCCACTGGTTTAAACAGCCTTGCCCTGTCTGAGCTACTTACGTTTCCACAAATTTCCGTCTCTGCTCATAAGACGCCAAAAGCATTTTTAACAACCTACAGTCCCTAGACAGCCCTACATTCTCCCCAGGCATCAGACGTAGACATGCCTCTAACTCATCACACAATCCTAGCAGGGTGCTTCAGCGTCTCTAGCTGAGGTCAGCAGTCAAATGAAGAGCCTACCCATAGCTTTGGTACATCTAAAAATTAAAAATAAAAGACACTTTTCAGTTCTATTTAATATTACTGAGCACAGTTGCATTTCTCTTGGATAAGATTGTTTGGATAGACGTTTCTCAAGAGTGCAAGCCAGGGGATTAATTTACCTCTGCCATCATGATTGACTATAGAGCAGCTGTCAGGCAACTGAAGTGCCTCCAATCTCCATCACAAATTACTCTAAATGGTTTTGAAGATAAACTTGCCAAGCCTGTTCTGCCTAGCAACCCTGACAGGAAAATGTCCAAATGAACTTAAATGAGAAGCAAGTGGACCCATTTGGGGTCTTTGGAATAAGCTGCCATGTTGCCTTTGTCAAAGCTCTAGGAGCTGGAGATATATGGAGTGCGACCAGCAAATGGGGAACCTGCTCTGGGTACAGCTCTAATGAATTTAAGATTCAGCAGTAGACCTCTGACCTTGACCGACAAGAACAAGGTAAGACCTCAGCCTCAGAAAACCTTAGCTATGGACTCTGTTTCTGTCAGTTACAATGTTATGGGAAGGCTACAAAAAGAATCTACAACTGGGCTAGCAAGACGACTCAGTTACTAAAAGGTCTCAAACAAAACAAGAAAATATTAATTAACATTTGTTAAATACAAGGCTAAGCATATTAACTGTCTACGTACCTTTAGCTACTGTTGAAATAATACCTGTGTGAAAGTGAGAGAAGAAAACTGATTTTCAATTAGGACTCTGAACCCCAGTTTGCTTCTCCTGACAGACTGAAGAAGACACAAAGGAAAACACTGAAAGTCCAGGAAGGTTAAAGCAGAGTGGTGGGAGAACATGGGAAAACAGAGTTTTCTATTTTGCACATTAACAAGAAGGAGAAAATTTATAACCATAATTTCCAGCTTTTTCCAAGAACAGACATTATTAATCTCTGGCTGCAAGAAACACGAATCTCACTTAAGGTTTCTAAACTGCTGGAAATAGTTGGATGGTAGATTCAAACGACAAATAAAACATTTGTCCAATAGCAGCTACAAGTATAGTCTCGCAGAGGAATTCAGCTCTGAGTGCTGTAATTAACAGACCTCAAATGAACTCTCGCTGAGAACAGTAAAGTGTGGCTAGTAGTACAGAACAGACTCTGGCTGGGCTGGTTCACGTCACCTATGGACATGAGCTTGAAATGTAATACTTCTCTATTTTATTTATCTGTCACTTTAACAAGGATAGGTGGAAGGAAAATGAGACACCATGGTTTATTAATTTCAGGGCAATTTATTTATTTGTGTGTATACTTGGAGCTGCCAATGTGAGAATACATGTGCCATGGCACACATTGGAGGTCACTAACGGCCCTCATCTTCTACCTTGTTGGAGATAAGGTCCCGTGCTTTGTTTTGCTTATCTGTGCAGCTTGCTAGCTGGTCCAGCAGCCTCTAGGGACTCTCCTGCCTCTGCCCCCATTTTCCCATCAGAGTGCTGGGATTACAACAAGATTACTACCACTGTAAGTGTTATGTGAGCTCTGGGATTTGAACTGAGGTCCTCACACTTGCGCAGCAAATGCTTTACACCACCTCCCCCAAGTCATCTTCCTAGCCCAAGAGAAATATTTATACAACCACTCACAAAGCTTCTTTGGTTCAATATCCACAGTTGAGCTGTCTAAAAAACTAGTCTGATCCCTGATTTCCCTAGGGACACCAGGCTCCCTGTGTCAGGATCAGGCACCAGCTTGTCGTTTCATCTTGATTTCTGCAATTCCAGCCTTCTCTCTCTTCTCCCTCCCCCTTAGTCTTTACAGGATCAAAGACATAAACAGGTACATGGCTTAAGATGGCTCTATCAAGGAATTTACCCTCTACTATCTCCAAGTGTCACATTAGAAATTAATGAAAATATAACATTACAGATAAAAAGCTTTCATAATGCTAGAAATAAACTAATAATGACTTCTACAACTGGAAGGTTTTCACTAATTATCATCTGTACACAATTCTGTTTCCCTTTTCTCAAGGCTAGGTGTAAAATTACACTAGGAAGCAATTTAATGAAAGAACAAACCCTGATTTTCATTTCTGAAGGATGCTTTCAGAGAGGTACGAAAAGGTACGGCCTCTACGGAATGGAAACAGAAGAGCATAAGCAAGGGACCGAGATGAAGGGAGAATGAAAGGGCTATTTCTGAACATGAAAGCTGAAACCAGAGAGAAAAGCAAACACCAATGCCTCTTACCCCACAGAAAACTTAAAAGTCACCAACCAAACAAAGCAATAGAGCAAGCTGGGAACATGGGCGGCAGAAGACACTGTGAGGAATCGCTAATGGGACTGACGCTCTAAACAGCCCTAATAAGTCAACACAGAGCAGTGCCACGAGAAAAAGATGTTCAAATAATGACACAAAAAATGCAATTTCTAGTAAACACAAAGTCACTTGGTAAGAAAAGACACGCAGCCTACCGTCCCATGAGATGGTCTTTGCATGTTCACTCAGCCGAATGGAAATGACCGTGTTGCCAAGGAGGAGGGCAAAGCGACCTTGCCACACCACAACAGCCTGAACACAGTCAATCATTCCAAGTTCATATAAGACAACTTAGTCAATTAAAACAAAGTACTTGTTAGTCTTGAACGTCAAGGCAATTTGCCCTCAGGAAATAAGCTACTCTTACAAATGAGGGCATCTCACAAGATCAAGGTAACAATGTTTGTTAGAAAATATTTGAAAAGAAAACCCTACACTTTTAACAGTTAGGGCGGCTTACACACACACACACATGCATATATAAGGAAGATTACCTATATACATATATGTATATATACCTATATTTACAGTGTTTAATTACCATTAAAATTTGTGCTCCTGGGTCATATGGGGGTGATATTCATCTTGTAACTATAAAAGTAGAATTGCACTGATCAAAATTCTGTCAAGTTAAAATCGTAAGTGCTTTACATTACAAAGATATTAAACTCTAAGAGCAGATACACCAAAAAGGACTCGGGGCCTGGTCTTCTGCTCTCGGTATATTCCCCAGTTGCCCATAATTCTTTGTCTGGGTTTGAGGCCACACAACCTTCCCCCTCCCGTGTTAGCACCTTTATTAGTATCATCATTGTTCAAATTTTGTTTGGGCAGCCATGCTCACGGTGGCAGCCTCTCCAGTTGGTTATCTAATACTAAGTAGTCAGCACTGAGATCATATTCATACAGGAAACAATAAAGGCACTCAGCAAGATAAATTTGTATATTAAGCATGTGTGTGTGTCAGGGAGGTGGTTTGGACGAGAGTATTTGCATGCTTAGTCCCCTGTTGATAAACTGTTTGAGAGGACTAGGAGACTTGGCCTTATTGGAGTAGATATGACCTTGTTGGAGGAGGTGGGTCGCTGGACGGGGGGGTTGCTTTGATGCTTTAAGGTTTCAAAAGTCCAAGCCAGGTCCAGTGTCTTTATTTATACCTGCTGCCTACAGATCCACATATGTATGTAAGTACGTAAAAACATTTTTTAAAGAAAGCTATGAATTTGAGAGAGAGCAAATGTTTTCTGGATAGTTTATGTCAACTTAACACAGGATGAAGTCAATTGAGAAGAGCGAATCTCACGTAAGAAAATGGTTCCACGTGAAAACAGGATAACTGGACCCGCCCCTTGCTCATTGCTGAAAACAGGAGAACGGCCCCGCCCCTTGCTCTTTGCTGCAAGAGGTGAACTAGCCAGCGCGGTGCTGGAGAGCTCACCCTGGTTGTGAGGACTGGGGAGACCAACCCTGCAACTACCCAGGTCCAGAACCAGGCTTATGAGCTGGCCCACCTCAACATCTACTTCATCTGCGATCTGCTGGTACATGGGAAGTAGCTGGTTGTGCAGACCTTAGGCAGCGGGATCTCCAAGACACAGGGCAAGAGCAGGATATCAAGAGGAATCCCAGTGAGGGCCCAGCATTGGTAGTGGCCTCAAGAGAGAGACCAGTGACTCCTTGCAATGAACCCTTGCAGGTAAAGCTATGTGAACATAAGAGTTTCCTGTATGACTCACTGTGTCGCGCTACAGCTTCCATGGGAAGATTTTTTTCCCTTTTCTCTTTTTTCTTCTTAAAATTTATTTTATTTTATCTTGGGCGAGGAGTTCCAGGGCAGAGGGCAGATATGAAGGGACGGGGAAATGAATGGGATAGAGAAGCGTGATGTGAAAGGCAAAGAATCAGCAAAGGAAAATACATGGCAGGGGTTGCAGGGAGGAAAGGGAAGGGGGAAAATATGGTAATTGTATTATAAATTCAAAAACTAAAAAAATAGATGTTTCTAAAGGAATTGTTTCTGGAGATCAATTATAACTGATTAGGCAATCCTTCAAATATCTCTTATTTGTTTCTAATTATAACAAACTTATATAATCTTCATAATCAGGCTACGCAATTTAAAATAAAAACTAAGATTTAAAAAACAATATCAATTTATAGTAGTATATCCAACTATGCAGAAAAATATGAAGACATGATATAAACCACGCCATGTCATCCCGCAGTAACAGCTCTGAGTTCTCTTTTCTTGCAAAGAGCATTCACCACAGCTCAACCACTTCTAATACAGGAACTTAATAATGCGTCTTTGGGGACTTCCTAATCACAGGATAAAATGGCCCTGTGACATCCCTGTGACCCGGAGAAGCTCCCTGCTCTTAACCTCCACCTCTCTCCCTACCTCTGTCTCTCCCATTATCACACTGCCTCAGAAAGAACTAGTTTGGCCCAACCCGCCCTTCAAGAGCTCTGCAAAGTTCAAAATAATAACCGCAGCAAACATAGTGGTTCATCTAGAAGCCATTTGTGACAATTAAATGAAATTTCTAGTTGCAGTCCTCAAGTCTCCCAAACTGAAGACCATACATCTTTGAAGTCTGATGAAAGAAGCCATTTCTACCCAAAGCAGCCCTCCTCGACGACTTCTGAAATGATCGCCAGAGAAAACCGTCCTGACCGTTTTATTCCACTAGATGGCAGACTTGAGACGCTGTATGCAGCAAATAAGACTGAGCTTTAACCAAAAGAGATAAACCAAAGCGCCGAGGAGGTGAAATGATGTTTAAAATGCTGAAATAAGAAAACAGAAACAAGCGGAGGGAAATATTTAGAAATAACAGCTGGGACTGATAATGGGAACTACTGCTTTTGCTCTCACATCTGTACTGAGTGGGTTTTCAGCGTGGCTCGCTCACTCCTTCCCTGTGTCCCTTTGTTTAGTCAGTCTCCACTGAACCAACCCTCCTTAGCGAGTGAGCCAGATTCAGCGTGACATTGCCAAAGTCACCTCTCTGGTGTCAGCCCAGCCGTGCACACAGGTTTTGAGGATCAGGATCTGTGTGAAGATGCTTTACTGCTGGAAGTGCATAGAAAGGGTAAACAAAGGCACAAGTTTGCAACTAAGGGCAGACTCGCCACGCCCCTTTCTAGCTTCTCTCCTTCCACGACACCCCTTTGAGTTAACTGGAGGATTCCTCTCATTCTTCTAGCAAAGGCAATGCTTTGTGTAAGAATGAGGTCATCTAAGAGTGCCTAGAGTGCGCTTTCAGAGACTCACATCTGAGGCACACTGTCTCCCCAGGACAGAGAGGACAGGAGACAGCAGCAGCAGGGTCACCTGTCGAGAGGTCAGTGGCCACAGGTCACTGCCAGCTACAACCTCTGTGCTCACCACTAAACTCTTCCGCTTGCCAGTCCTGCCTTTGGAATGAAGTCTCAGGTTATTCCAGAACGCTTCTGGAGAACCCAGCAGCCCTATATTGTCAGTGTAGCCATGGACAACAGGCTGTCCCTGCGTCTTTGGTAATGGCTATTTTTACTCCCGCTAGAGTCGTCGTTAACACTGGATGCTGGTAGAAACCAGCTAACGAGATTCACTGGCTGCATCAAGAAGAGTTCTTATTCGTTCTTACAAAACGTAATTCTTTGATCTGTCTCTTCTATAATTCATCCGGCACAGTGCACACCTATAATTTTATTAGTAAATCGGAGATATTCCAGGGACTTACATGGTGCCTTATCATGATGACCCATCACGAATATCGCACGGAATTACGGGACACACCAAGTTTTAATTTAAGCAGAGTCTGAAGGCTCAAAATGTAGAGAAGGCAAAATGTTCAAACGAAACATGAATAATACATGGTTACTGAAAATGTAAAATAAAACAATATTATTAATGTTTTACCTGTTACGAAATTCTGATGGATATATATATATATATCCTGATCAAATATTTGGTTCAAGGAAAACAATCTCTCTACTAACAAAATTATTGTTTAATATTGCACTCAATGTGAACCTGAAAGTTTACTCCTTGAGAATTTCTGTTTGTTGCGTTTTTAATTTCACCTAAAATAAAGCGCTGTGAACTAAGTCTGCAGCACCCGTGGGGAGAGGTCTCCAGAGAGCCGAGAATGGAGCTGCGGCAGCAGAATGAACAAAACAATGAATTAAAAAGCTTTAGACAGAAAATGTTTGCCGGAGATGGGGACATTCTTTTTGGGTTTCGGTTTGATTTTATTTTTTCGAGACAGGGTTTCTCTGTGTAGCCCTAACTGTCCTGAAACTCGCTCTGTAGCCCAGGCTGGTCTCAGAGGCAGACATCTGACTGTGTCTGCCTCCCAAGTCCTGGGATTAAAAGCATACACCACTGACTAGCTGGGACACGCTTAAAAGACACAAAAGAAAAACTCGGTTTTAATAGTAATAAAATCTAAAGCGAAGTGAAATGATTCGTGTCTATAATCTCAGCACTTACGCAGGACTATGAGTTCAAGACTAGCCTATGCTACATGCTGAGACTCAAAAAGAAAATTTAAATTTTGCAAAGGACATAGCTTTTAAAGTGTTGCAAACATAATACTAAAATACAAATAATAGATTGGATAAAATATTTCCATTGTGGACCGAGAGAAAACTCAAAATTTACATACAAGTAAGTACAATTACTTAAGAAAAATTGTCAAAGAATACACGTGGTGATTGTTGGTGAAGGAGAGAACGCACAGTGGTCCTCCGCATGTTTCACGAATGACCAAGTTGGTTCGCCAAGGAGAAGGGAAGGCAGGTGCCATGGAGGAAGACAGTTCCATATTTCCATTTTATTCTTCCTGGTTCTCTTCCTCAGTTGGTTACAATTTTGTCTTTAGTTTCAGTTAAGATTTACTCCAACTTCTGTAACTGAATTACCTTCTTTTAAAACCAGAAAATTCCTGAAATGTAGAGATTGCTCCACTTTATCTTACCAAGAAGGCTATAAACTGTATTCACCCGTTATCATTCCAAAGGCGCTGAAGCAGGTAGAAGAGGAAGATGCTGAGGCAAGATGCAAGAGAATTAAATTCATGATAGTGTGAAAACCAAACAGGCAAATATAGGCTGTGTGGATTTAGTCCACTGCATCAGAAGGTAGGTGGGAGGATTAAACACTGGGTAGATACTATAAGAATAACTGTCCAGGCAATTGTTCTGGAAAAAAAAAAAACAAACAGGTTTTGCTGTGCCCACATAGCGCATGTCTATATTTGTCTTTGCCAGCAGAGGGCAGCATATCCTTAGTGTTGAAATAAATGCGTTACTGGGTTTGTTTCCATTTTAATTCAAAATTCCAATCTTTCTCCGACTCCCCCCCCTCCGCCACCCTCGCGCCCCTGCTTCATGCTTACAGTTGCAAAGTACAAACACGTTCCGTTTGGTCTGGAAAAGCGATGTGAGGTAATGCATTCCTTCCCTCCGCAGACACGGGTGACTTTTTATTGGAGACACGCTCCCATTTTGCAGGAACACTGCCCTGAGCCGGCATTAGGTGCTGTTTGAGATGAGGTCACTGACCCTACACAAACTGCGTGAATCTCCTTTCTAACCGTGCTGCTGCCCTTCAGAAAATCGCCTTCTTCTGTTCGGTGAGCGCATATTCACCGAGACTGATAGCATCGCTCATGGTCATCATTAATCGTATAAACGCAATAGACGAAACTCTCCGATTTCTGCCTTAAAAACATTTTTTGCAGATTCTCTGGTAATTTGGTCTCAAAACAACCAGCACTGTGAACATTTTTGATCTTTCATAGACGTCACAAAGAAACTAGGCTCCATTCTCCATACGCAAACACATTCAAGTGGAGGGTGTTGGTAACATAAAGTCTCACTTTTTATTAATTTTTGAATTTTAATATGCAAATAGCAATACAACCATGCAATGGATATAGATTCTCCAATTTGTTAGAAATTGTTTAACTCCTACACATAGTGATTTAAAAGGAGAAAAGTCTTTAGATTGCATAGGCTACCAGCGCATTTTGTAATTTAAGTAATTATGACTTAATGGAACATCAAAGAACCTACCAGGAAAAACCCCGAGAGCTTATTTTATCCTCATTAAGTATGAAACAGATTGGTCTGTGCGGCTTTGTTTTTGTTTTGAATTCCCTGAAGCTTGGGCTGTTTCCCCAGCGCAAATTCTTTACTAATACATATCACCCTCAACATCGAAGCCGCCCCATGACACCATTGGCATCCACTAAGCGATAATAACCCACGAACTCGGTGTGCGGAAAAGCAATCTAGAGAGCTGAAGAATGAATTACTTGTTCTACAAATAATTGTGTCTCCGCACAAAAGAAACAAGGGGGAAGGAGGGCTGCTCTCTTTTGATAACAAATAATAGAGGCCTCCTTTATTTCCTCCTATGCGGGCGCCAGGAATAAAGATGGAAATTTAGCGCGCCTCGGCACCCTGGTCCTTGCTCATTATGATTCTGTAAAGTCCTGCCATTTAGGAAACGTGTCTCTATTTCCGCAGAGATGAAGCAGGAAGGTCAGGCTGAGCCTTAATCTTAGGATCTCCCTGCTGGGGAAGGAAGGCTTCCCTCCCCTCAGGTAAGGGCCTTTAATTCAGCTGCTGTTTTTAAGGCAGCCTGAAGCCACATCAGGGCCTGACAGTGGCTGCTGTTCACTTAATCCCTGAAGTCAAGAGAATACACCGATGTTGTCATTGACAATTCACTCTTGAGGTATTACGCCGCTAAACTGAGAAGGATTTTGTCACCAGCGCACTATCAAAAATACATGAAGGACTTGCCCTTATTAAGAGATGCCATGTCAGTGGAGTTCACATTTAGACGGTAACCCTAGCAACCAATGGCCTCGTCTCTCAGGAAACAAGTAGAAGAGTAGAACTCTTAAGTCACTGTGCTCTGTGAATTAAGTGGAACTCAGCCTGGGGACAATGAATGGCGCTGTCACTCCACTGCACTCAAAAGCTGCCAGCTTCTCACCGCCTCATCCCTACTCTGCCCGCCAGAAACCCACTGCTCAGGACACCCCTGCAGTGCTGTTGCAATTTCTACCCCTTTGCTTCATTCAGAGACAATTTCTTTGCTTTTCCAGTGCCGTCTGGTATGGCACCATACTTCAATACTTTGAAGAGACAATATAGATACCCTAATTGCTCCACTTATTGCTTCTTGCGCTGTGGTAAGTCAGCTAGTTCTTGGGCTAGACAGGACATTACACATGGTGGGCTCACTCTCCTCGTAGCCTCCAGTGAAGTGTCCCTGTGCAGTGCCAGAGACTAGCACATTCCACTATCACGCCGGACGAAGCGCATTAACAACGGACCTGATTTCTAGTCAGTTAATTCCAAAGGCTTGGAGGTTTCTGCCCTTGTGCATTAGACGCATGAGATGGTTTTCACTGGCACAGCCAGCCCCTGGGCGAACAATCTCTCATTTTCCCTTACTGCCCTACGCCCTTGTCGGCTCTCTCTTATGTTCACTTCCTGCCCCATCATTCCCTGGCCGGCTCTCTGCAGCCTGCTACAGCATCATTCATAGGATGAGATATTTCCAAGCAGAGCATCCTGGAAGCTTCACTTCATGACCTGGTGGGAAGCTGTTGTCAAGTCAGGGACAGTCACTCATGCATAAGAAAGTCTTAAGCAATAGGGTAAGGTACAGGCAGAGGGACAGAGAAGCCTCAGGCTTCTACCCCACAAGCATTTTCACTTCATTTTCCTACAGTTCCCTCCCTCTTTCTCTCCTCTCGCCCCCTCTTCCTCTCTCCTTCCTTTCTCTCCTCTCTTCTCCTCTCCTCTCCTGTCTTCTCTCTTCCTGTCCACTCCCAGAATAATCTTCCCTGCTCCTGATATCCAGAAAACACAACCAACAGCTCTGAATATTTCTTTGCAGATTCTTTACTCTGGAAACCATTGAAATCATCTCTCTGGGAGGAAGGTTCAAGTGCATGTTTGTGCTTTCTTTCGCTACCTCTGTAAGTCCCTTAGGCTTACAAGTCTGAATTCAGAAGACACCCCAAGGTGGCTCACTATACCACGTCACTCTTTCTGATCAGGTGGAAGTAAAAGGGGAGCCAGCATTCGTGCTGGTTGAGGGATAGTCCTGAAAATACTCGCTTCCTGATCTCTGTAGCCTGTGATTGCTGTGTCAGTGGGATAAAAAGGAATTAGCAGATTTACTTCAGAATTTTGAGGTTAAGAAGCCATAGATACAAAGTGTCTTCATATAGGCCAGCAGAGGGAGTCTATTTTAGGACAGAAGGAAGCAAAAGTTGGAGCAGAAATGGAGATGTGGCAGGGGCAGGGAGGGGAGTCAAAAGTAAACCTGGAATCAGAGGGGAAAACCTAAACAGAGAAGCAAAGATGAGTGTGACATTGCAAAAGAGCACAAAACCGAAAGAGAGTCTGTTCCCAGGTTCCCAGCCTAGTCCGTGGCAAGGCCACCAACAAACATTTGTCCTGGCATGAGGTTTTGATGACAGACTTCCAAAAGTCCCTTTCTGCTCCAGGGCTCAGAGATGACACATTTCCATCAAGAATTTGTATCAGGTTATATATCTCCTGGTACTCTTTGTTTTAATTTATTTATTTGCATTTTATATGAATTACTGTTTCTGCCTGTATCTTTGTCTGTGTGAGGATGTTGGATTCTCCAGAACAGGAGTTATAGACAGTTGTGAGCAGTCATGTGGGTGCTAGGAATTGAACCTGGGTCCTCTGGAAGAATAGCCAGTGCTCTTAACCACTGAGACATTTCTCTAGCCCATTAATAGATGAACAAAGAAAATGTGATATGTCAACAATGGAATTATTAATCTTTATAAAATAATGGAATCCCATCACATGATATACCATGGGAGTAACATGAAAAAGTCTATTGAGTGAAATAAACCACTCACAGAAAGACAAACTGTATTAGTCATTTACATGGGATATAGAAAGGTCAAGAAATTAGTTACAAGGGGGTTATGATTAGGGCATCTTAAGGGGTGGGAGAATGAATGTTCTTGTATAAAGGTTAAAAGGGAATAATATAGCAGAAAGGTTAAACAGCGTGGGGCAGTGGAGGGTAGGGAATATGAGGAGTAATTAATAATACTAAAGACTTTTTGGAAAAGACATATGGAAATGCACTACTGCAGAAGCTTCCATGTCTAACTATGTATATATGTGTATAAATATATATATGTGTGTGTTTATATATATATATATATGTTCATATATGCAAACATACTATCTTAGTGTTTCTATTGCTATAAAAAGACACCATAACCATGGCAACTCTTATAAAGGAAACATTTAATTGGGGTGGCTCATTTGCAGTTTCAGAGATTCAGTCCTGGTGACAGGAAGTATGGTGGCATGCAGACAGATGTGGTGTAGAGTAGTGGCTGAGAGTCCTACATCTCACAGGAAACAGAAAGTCAACTGAGACCCTGGGTAGTACCTGGAGCACAGGAAACTTCAAAGTTCACCCCTACAATGACACATTTCCTCCAGGAACGCCATATCCACTCAAACACAGCCACATATCTGATAATATGAAAATATAGGAGCCAATTGCACTAAAATTACAACATTCCACACCCTGGCCCCCATAAGCTTATGACAAGATCACAATGCAAAATTCATTTAGTCCAATTTCAAAAGTTCCCACAGTCTATCACAGCCTCAACAATGTTTTAAAATCCAAAGTTCAAAGTCTCTTCTGAGATTCATGTACTCTCCTAACTGTAATCTCCTGTAAAATTAAAAAACAAAAAGCAGATCAATACTTCCAACATATAATGGCACAGGATATACATTACCATTCCAAACTTAAAGAAGCATAGTAATGTAATACTGGACCTAAACAAAAACAAACATCAGCTGGGCAAACTCTACACTCTGTATCTCCATGTCTGATGAAAAAAATGCTCTGTATATCCCCAACTCCTTTCAACTTTGTTGACTGCAACACACTTATTTCTGTTGGGCTGGTACCACTACCTGTCAGCAGCTCTCCTTGGCAGGTTTCCCAAGTCTCTGGCATCGCTACCATCTTGGGTTCTGCAAGGCAATGCAGGCTCCAACTCACAGCTTCATGCAATGTCCTCTATATTAGGCCTCCATTCAAGGGTATTCCTGGCACATTCCTAGCTTTAGTGGCTTTTTTAGGTATGGAGGCAAATCCCATAACCCATTTCTTTTATCCTTAACTCTAAAGCCAGAACCATCAAGTTCTGCTGCTTACTGGAGCTGGAAGTTAGCCCCCTAGTTCAATTACATCTTCACCAGCTTTCTGTCCTTCACTGCCTAAGCTTGGCTGTCCTGAAGTTTGCTCTATAAACCAAGCTGGCCTCAAACTCAGAGATCTGTCAGCTTCTGCTTTCCCAGTGCAAGGACTGAAGGTGTGCCCCACCACAAGTGACTCTAAGCTTTTCTTTAGTTCCTTTTCACAAGCTGGAAATTTGACTCAGTAGGATCTTGCCCTGAGATTACCATTCAATTTTATTCAACTTCTTAATCTATGTATCTCCTTGAACACAGGATTTAGCTCCATTCCACTTCCTGGTTCTATTTTTCTCCTCAAAATTTTTATTTTTGTGATTTATCCTGCTTGGTTGGCTCCTTTTCATTATAAATATTCATTAGAGTCACCACTAAAAAACACAAGACAAAGTCTTTATTAGGCTGTTTTGAGACTTCCACTGACAATGAAATTAATCCAGCAATCTTCAGGCAAAACTGGCCTATTGTGCAAAAACAACTGTCCTTGCTTCAACTGATGACAGTAAACACACTGTCTGATCTAGACAGACAAGACACAAGGAAAAGCGACTGCTGAACCTTGCCAAGACAGGATAGGACAGGCCATTGCATGATTAATAAAAACTCAGAGAGAGAAATTGGGGTTCAACTGAAAGTCTGAAGAGCGAAACAGTCAGCCACTGGCTTTTACCTCGTTCTCAGACTGAAATGGCAAATCCTGCCTCCAAGAATCACAGAATGAGAGACTATGACTGAGAGCTGTCTCCTCCTGCTTTATAATCCTCTCTATGGCTGGGATTAAAGGCGTGTAGCACTGGGATTAAAGGCATGCACTGTCCAGTTTCTATGGCAACTAGTGTGGCTACTGGGATTAAAGGTGTGTGTTATCACTGACTGGTCTGAAAAATGACCAATGGGGCTATTTTACTCTCTGGTCTTCAGGCAAGCTTTATTTATTAAACTACAAACGAAATACCACAACAGTCTTTCAAATTTTCCTGCTTATGAAAATGGTCTGTCAGATATTTTAGGCCTAGCCAAAGTTGGATTCCCCAATGTTACAAAGAAATATTGGGAGACTTTCCAGAGATCTAGCTGTTCCTGTCATTTCTTGTATTTTTGGAAGACTCTTGGTTGTACTTCCTGCTTACTAGGGGTAATACAGTTCCCTTCCCACGTCTTTGATGGGGTTGAAGACTAGATAGTTCTAATTATCTCATATCTTAACTAAGGACATATAAGATACAAGACTTATACTCTTTGGGATAGAACAGTTATTGGAGTAATCTTTGTAATTTGCCATTTACCTATGGTCTATACATTTAGAATAAGTTTCTTGCTTGATGTTGTTCTTGTTGGTTGTAGTTTCATTTTTGTTTATGTTATTATCTTATTTTCTTCTGGACAACACTTGATAATTCTTATTGTATATGGTTTTATGTTAGGATTAGAATGTCCTTAATAATAAAAAAGGGGAAATGTTGCAGGAGCTTGATTCATTTAGCCAATGACATTTGGGTAACTAACTCTATGAGCATAGTTTTCTCTGGATACATGACTGAATAGAAAGGAGGAGAAAGATCTCATGCTCTCTTGCTTTCTCTTGGTGATTGCTCTCTCTCTCTCTCTCTAGATGATTGGAGCAGGAGCAAGCCTTGCAGTTGGTCCTCATCACCCTTGGGCAGAATGGCAGGACACCAGCAACTGGATCAGCAGTGGCATCTACCTTGTTCTGTATTCATGAGTCTGTTTTCCATTGTACCCCTTAATAAATTATTAACCAGACCTTGTGTGTTCTCACTTCATGTTTCCTTGGAAAATTCAGCCAGATGGGAAATTCATAGAGCTGAGCCCATAGCAAGCCTAGCATCTGTCTCTATCATGGTGCCTCCCACATTCTTGAATACACTTGATGGAGGAGGGTC
>LOJH01001945.1:0-12615 GCA_001685095.1 Ellobius talpinus
CAATAAGAGGCTAGAACTAATGGGCCAGGCAGTGTTTACATGAATACAGTTTCCGTGTTATTATTTCCAGGACTAAGCTAGCCATGCCGGAGCCGGGTGGGATGAAAAGCAGGCCTGCTAGCCTCATCACTACACCCTGGGAGACAGAGAACACCGACTGTATACCTGCAGTCTCCGGGGAGACATAGAACAACCACTGCATACCTGCAGTCCCTGGGGAGACATAGAACAACCACTGTATAACTGCAATTATGAGAATACTGCAAAGTAGTCAGAGGCATGACTTCAAACTCTAAGCTGAGCCCTCCAGGTGAAGGAGAGCAAGAGAAGACAAAGCCGAGACGTATAAATGGCTACGTGGAAGGTCCTGCATCCCCTAATCTGGTGTTAGATGATATAGAACTGAAAACGATGTAGATAAACAGCTGTATACAGGTAAACCCAAGACTGACACCAAACAGCATCTAATGGAATGGGCGATTCTTGTTGTTTATTGAAAGACCAGAAAACATTAAGCCTGTAGTGTACATAATCTCCATTGCCCTCCAGTGCAACTCCCTCCCCTATACTCAGCAAACATAATCCAAGGCTTGAATCTTATAAGACCTTGGGGACTCAACATCCTTAAAACTTTAGATTTTTAAATTTTCCTGAAAAGCCAAGAGATCTGGCTCCTGGTCTCACTTGTGCACAGTGACACTCCCTGGTGGCCACTCTCCTTATTGTTCTCTCACTCCATTTTGCCAATAATCCCCAGCACATTATTCCTACCGCCTGCACACGGTACATATCAGCTCCTAGACCATTTCTCCCTTTCTCTGTATTATGTATGACATTGGATCACACCCAGATGTGATAAAGACACAAATGTACCACCTACAGGGTTTTGAAACATGGCAACATTCTTTTTCTAAAGCACAAAATAATCCCCAACTAACCAGAGTGCTGGAGGAACCAAGTTGTTTCACTCCAAGTTATTTTTGAGGGGAAATTTTGGCACGATACACACAGACAGCATGATAGACATAGACTCATTTATCTATATGGGAAAGTCACCTAGTGGGGGGAGAGCACAGGGCTCAGGACATTCAGCCCAAATTCTTGAACCTCTCTCTGTGTGTCTTCTGAACTGTCACAATGGTCCTTACTGAGAATCAGAGGGCAGAATAATGCCTCATCTGAGAGAGCGCAAGGAAGATGGAATGAAATACTAGAGATGGCCCCTGTAACAATGGGCTGAAATAACAAGCAGTTAAAGAAACAGTTCAATAAGTCAGAATGCGGTACCCACAGTGGTGTGGTCACAATGCCCGTGTCCTATGCTTTGTGAGTTACCAGGCCTGAAACTACTACATAGGTACAAGGTCAAACAAAGGGGACAATCTTCCCTTTTCAAACCAGAAGGGTACAGAGCTGATACATCATGTCTCTGAGTTTGTCACAAGCTGGTGCGCCTGTCCCTACAAAACTCAGACAGGCTCCCATGCCCACCAAGGACAAGAGAGCATCAGGCCTCCAGGACTTCACCCATCCCCCCCCCCGAGATCACCGGCCTCACCTCCTTCCTTCATAAAGACCAGTGAGCAACTTTTCGTCAGCTTCTCTTGCTCTGTAAGAACTGAGGCAGAGAGTCCAGAAGAGCAGAATAGCTTTGTTAGTCTGGTAATTAAGACAGGAGTGACATTCAAACACAGCCTGGACAGGATGTGGCAAATTACTGTATTCTTTGTGTGAAAAGCTGTTCCCGGCTGGCTTTGTCTGCCCTCTGGGGACCTCATCATCTCCACTAAAAGTCAAAATGGGATTTTGTGCCTTCTATTCCCTTATCTTTCCCCTTCGTAATATATATCTGCTTTGAGGGAGCTATGTTTGTCAAAGTGTGCTAGTTTATGGCATCACAGGAGGAAATGAAACCTCACTCTCCATCCTTGCCCCTGGAGCCGCTCCGCTAAGCATCTCCTCTTTTCCCTCCCTCCTCTCCTTTTCCGGGGAGACTATTTGCTAAACACAACCTGCTCTTTCCCCTCCAAGCCCTGCCGCACACAAGGTAGGCAAATTGTCATCTTTTTCTCAAGTAATGCTATCCATACAATTGTCGCACAGCTAATAGCCCCTTCTATTGTCCATAATTTATCACCGTCAAAGTTCTTTACATTTTATTTCCTCTTTATGCGTTTCACAAGAAATCTGTGCTTCCACTATTGTGGTCCTGGATCTCATTAGCATAAACTGCATGATGTCAAATATGTATACATATATACGCCGTACCACAGCAAAGTCTATGTTCTTTGCACAGAACAGGATGTTACTTTTATTGGTATTTTTTCCCTCATCTCCTTACGGTCTTTTTTTCTTTTTGCACGAAACCATTATCAAGTGAGTACCAAAGGTATCTTGGGTAATTAGCCATTACAGGACTGTCACAGAGGGTTCCACAGTCAATACAAAGATAATTTGGGCAATGGTGAATGACAGTGCTGTCCAGACTTTTGGGATAATCAAGGACACATCCAGCTGTACCAGACATCTGTCAGACCCATGAATCATTTCGACTGGCTCGACAATAGCAGGGCAGTCCCAGTGAAGGTAAACATGACAGCAGGCAGCCCGCCATTGCAGGCAGAACCCTTGTCCTCACAGAAAAGCCTACCTCCATGCAAGAGCAGAGAGAGCCCTGTGTGGGGTGGGGATTGCACGATGCCTTCATGGTTCAAAATACTAAGCAAAAATGCCATCAAAGGGTGGGGGGGCACGTAAACGTTACAACAATCTTTGTTTTTGTCCTAACTAAAAATGAAAGTGTATGCTCAGAAACGAGACCTAGATATACCGGCTGTAATTGGTTTTATGGGACATACTCGATTTCCAAACCTATCCCGAGTTTTTAATGCACCCGAGTTCCATGCCATTAAGCTCTCTCTGTTTGTTTAATAAGTTAACATGGCTTTTATGGCTTTTATTTGCAAAGTTCTCCAGCAAGTGTGACTAGCAGTTTAGGCAGCAGTCTTGGCTACAAATTCTTACCATGGCATCAAACCCCCTCTAAAATGAAGAGCGAAGAGATCGGACCATCTAAAGCAGATTTAGAAACACCGCAGTTGCTCACCTTTTATGTTTCAAAATGGCTGCCTCTAAGAACCCTGGGCACTGTGGCATGGCAGATGGAACTCTATTCCTGTCTACAGTTGACCACCTGATCAAGATTTCCCTACAAGGGGGTACATTCGTATAATTATATCCTGGTCAGGTTTGATATGCTATTTTCCAGCTGTCGTAAGGGAGCCCCAACTTTTCCAGCCGAACCCAGGAGCAAGGAACACAGATCTTCTGCTCTGGCAAGAAGCTGTTCTTGCCCAAATCACTTTTAGGAGTGTTCATTCACAGTGCCTGATTAATCTGCTAAATGTCAGATGAGCATAAACGAAAGCTCAGAGTTCTGCACCCTGGCATGATAGGGACCACAGTGGGATGAGCAAACAGTCTCTTGTGATGCTGGCAAGCTGGGGTGCCAGGCAACCAGGTGTCTGTCATGGAAGTTAGTGCTAAAGACGCGCTTGTCTTCACTGTTGATAACCCTACTTCTTTGAGGCACTTCTAAAAACCAGCTTTGCTATAGTGTAAACTGAACCATTTAAAGTATGCAACTTCATGCACTGGGCATGTGTTTGAACCTATGCATCTGTAAACAAACTATCAAGACAGTGGACACATCCCTCACTCCACCCCCAGTTTCTATACAGCTATTTATAAACCCTCTCTTCCATCACCTCTGCCCCACGCAGCCTTTCGAGTCCTTTCTGGCTGTAGATTAGTTTGCCTCTCCTAAGGTTTTGCAGAACTAGATTCGCTTATTTGCATACTTGTTTTGTGTGTGCCTGGTCCCTTCTCCCGCTCAACACCATTTTGATATAACCATGTTTTTCCTCTTCTAGCAATTCACCCCTGTAGTTGTTTTTCACTCTTTGCTCTTTGGGAGCCCAACACCCAGCTCCCACATAAGTACACAGAGGCTTATTCTTACTTATGAATGCCCGGCCTTAGCTTGGTTCTTTTCTCGCCAGCCTTTCTTAACTTGAACTATCCTCTCTACCTTTTCCACTGGGCTTTTCCTTTTCTCTCTTCTATATACCTTTCTTATTTCTTACTCCTTTGCTGGCTTTGTGGTCCGGTGGCTCGTCCCTGGCATCCTCCGCCCCTTCTCCTTTTCTCTTCCCATTCTCTCTCTTCCTTCTATGTATTCTCTCTGCCTGCCAGCCCCACCTATTTCTCCCTCCTGTCTCGCTATTGGCCAGTCAGCTCTTTATTAGACCAATCAGGACTTTTAGACAGGCAAAATAACACAGCTTCACAGAGTTAAGCAAATGCAATGAGGAAGAATGCAACACATCTTTGCATCATTAAACAATTATTCTACAGCATCCACAAACATAACACATCTTAAACTAATATTCCACAGCACATTCTTTTTTATTAGCAACGAGCAGTTCTTTATATATGTGTATACCACGATTTATCCAGTGATGCCTTCCATGTT
Organism: Ellobius talpinus; assembly: GCA_001685095.1. Classification (NCBI taxonomy): domain Eukaryota; kingdom Metazoa; phylum Chordata; class Mammalia; order Rodentia; family Cricetidae; genus Ellobius; species Ellobius talpinus. The sequence goes on from LOJH01001945.1 coordinate 4,535, forward strand.
TTCTTTTCAGTCAATCTCAACTACAAGCAGAATTACTATGAGCATCTATGTAAGTCTGGGATGAACATGTTGGGTGGATACACAGTGTGTGCAATGGCTGGGTTACACAGTCATGCTTGCTCCAAAACAGCTTACATCTTTTCCTTTCCCACCACCACCAGTGTCTGATAGCTCCCGTTCCCCCACATGTTATACTGTGTGTGACCAATTGTTCTCAGTTTAGCCATTTTCATAGCACTATGGCGATGTGCCACTGTGGTTGTAACTTACACTTTCCTAACAGTCAGTATTTTTCCTGTCCTTATTTGCCATCATGTGTCTTTTTCTGTGGCATTCTGTTCAAATGTTTCGTCCATCTGTCTGCCTTTATGCCCGCATCACCCTGCTTTAACTCCTGAAGTTTTATGTGGGTGATGAAAAGAGGTGGCAGGTGTTCTCAGCTGTATTCTCCTTTTCAAAGTTTATTTGGTTGTGAACAGACTCTGAGGGCCCGGGCCTAGGGGAGCTGACTCCGTCCCTCAGCTGAGACCAGTGGTCCCAGTGGCCCAGACTGACCAGCTCAGCTACCACCCAGGACCATAGTCGGGCCTTGGGTTGGCCTCCCTAGCAACTCCCCCATCTAAGACCTGCTGGAGCTCATGAAGGGACTGGTCCTGTGGAACAATACCCGCAGGATCTCCAAGACTCGGGGCGGCCAAGGGATATCCCAGAGGAGTTCCAGTGAGGATCCGGTGATGATGGTGAACCAGAAACCAGAGGCCTTGAAGCAGACCAGGGACTCACAGCAATGAACATTCACTAGTAAAGCTGACAGGACAGAAGGGTACACTATGTGACACACCAAGGCCCCCAATGTCATCAGAACGAATGAAGAGGTGTTGGAGAGGTGGGGAAGGAGAAGGGAAGAGGGTTTTTTGTTTTTGTTTTGTTTGGTTGGTTGGTTTGTGTTTTGTTTGTTTTTTATGTTTGCTTGCTTGCTCTGGTTTTTGTTTTGTTTTATTTTATTTTGGGGGGCACTGCAGGAGTGAGGGGTGCATATGGGGGACCCAGAGGTAAGTAGAATTGATGTGCATGATGTGGAACTCCCCCCCAAAAAATCAATAAAGAAGATACATTAAAAAAATTATTCAGCTGTCCAAAGCCGCTTTCATAGGAATGCTAGGCATGTTTCACAAAGTAAACTGGTATTTTTATGACTGTGTTGAATTTATAGCTGAATTTGAAAAGAAATAACATTCCAGTAATGTTGTCTTCTAGTACATGAGCAAGGCATATCTGTTGCATTGGAGCTAAAGGAGTACACATCCATGACCAGCCTTTTATGTGGGTGCTGGGGATTTGAACTTATGGCCCTGCTCATCCTGCAAGCGCTCTTACCCACTGAGCTTTCTCTCCAGTCCTACTTCTGCATGTCTTTAGGTCTTTATCTCACTCAGGTACATTTTGCAGTTTCTAATAGAAACATCTTTTGTTAGATTTGTCTCTAAGTTTATCACAGTTTTGATTTCACTAAGCATTTCATTTATTGTTATTTCAACACTAAACTATTGATATGGCTTTTACTTTTATTTTAATTTCTTAACATTTTGGTGTATAAAAGTACAGTTGCTTTCATATATTGATCTCCTCTCCAACAAGTTTACTAAATTTGTTCTTTACCGAGTCCACTAGAATTTATACCCAGACAATTACCTTGGGAATAAACAATTGTACTTCTTCATTTCAATGTAGATGACTTTTCATTTATTTTTTTCCTTGTCTGTTTACACTAAGACCATCACCATAATATTGAATAGAAATATCAAGGGCAGGCAGACATCTGGCTTTGTTTCTAGCAGATACTTCATCATCTCCTATGATATATCATAGTAAGCAAGTTTTCCTCCCATTCTAGATAACTGAGAGTCTTTATGGAAAAGAAGGTTGTCCCTAGGAGATGAGATTTACTTTTAATATGTGTATATGTGTGTGCACGCCCATACTCATACACACATCTTCCTCAATCATCGCACATATTTTTTTAAGGCAATGTCTCGCTACGTTTCCTGGTCAGCCAGGAACTCATTGTGTAGATCTGTCTGGCCTTAACCTCAGGAAGATCCACCCACCTCTGCCTCCAAGTACAGGGATTAAAGACCTGCGCCACTATCACTGGCTTCCACATTATTTTTGAGACACTGTCACTAGATAAATACGGAGCTTTATCAGTTAGGCTAGACTGACTGGCAAGCCCTGAGGACCCACCTGTCCCCCCTCCCAGGGCTGGGATTACCGGTACAAGCAGCCTGGATTTGTATGCACAAAACCGGGGATCCAAGGCTCAAGTCCTCATGCTTATAAAATAAGCCACCTCTGCAGCCCCAGAGATGATTCCTAAGTGTTCCATTTGGATGCTGTGTGTTTTTTCTGCTAATAGGGTAGGTTTTGTAATAGTAAACTAACCTTACATTAATCTTGGAGAAACTCCACACGATCATCGTACATTATCGTATCTTCATTTGATTTCCTGAAACCTTGTTCTGAAATTTCACAGCTGTGTTTATGAAAGATAGGGTCTCATGTCATTATTGTTTCTTACACAGTATGTTTGGCCTTGCTGTCTGAGAAGTGTTAGCTATAATTTTTCAGGAGAGTTTTTGCAGTATTAGTCCTGCTACTTTAACTTTTTCTGACTCTCTTGCTGAGATACAACTTACAGTCTGCACAATTCACCCATTTAAAGAGGATAGAACAATGATGTTTGGGGAGCTCACTGGAAGAGCCGGTTCTGTTTCTTCTGCCACACTCTCTATGATAGTATAGTTCTAGTTGATCATGTTTTTACTGCTATAAATTGTATGTGTGTGTATGTGTGTTTGTCTGTGTCTGTGTGTGTATGTGTGTTTGTCTGTGTCTGTGTGTGTATGTGTGTAGCTGTGGATGTGTTTGTGTGTGTGTTTCGGTGGTTGTGTATGGATGTATGTTTGTATGTGTGTGTCTATGTATTTGTATATGTGTATATGTCTGGGTATGTGTATGTAAGTATATTTATCTGTGTATGGTATGTGTCTGTGTTTTCATATGTGTGTGTCTGTGTGTCTGTTTATATGTGTGTGTTTGTATGTGTGTATGTCTGTGTCTGTGTGTTTGTGTATATGTATGTATGTGTGTGTCTGTGTATATATGTGTATGTATGTTTGTATATGTTTTTGTCTGTGTCTGTGTGTGTGTTGGTGTGTGTGTCTGTGTTTATGTGTGTTTGCCTGTGTGTATGTGTATGTGTGTTTGTATGTGTGCATGTATTGCTTATGTTTTGTTGTTCTTGTTACTGTTTTGGGGACTCTTTGTTTGTTTGAGGTGGGGTCTCCCACCTTGGCTGGCCTTGTAATCTTCTCGTAGCCTTATAATCTTGTAGCCTCCTGGGTGCTGGGATTATAGTCCAGTGCCACAACTCATGGTTCTAATGTCTTCATGACCTCTTACTGTAATGGCTCCAATTTCTTTCTTGTACCATAGACTGGTAAGTTGTCTGAACTGTGTGAAATTCCCAAGAGACAAGTTACTACTCCAGATTCCTCAGGAAAGCCCAGTTCCTTAAGAAGCTCTATTTCAATAGCCTAACAGATAAAGGGAAAGGCATAAATGTTTCTAGAACATTTTCATCTTGGCCAGGATGGTTATATGATTTTATGTGGGGAAACAGATTTGAAAGTGTAATCACATGAAGACTTTTGCAGTGAGACCATCTGAATTATCTACGAGTAAGAGCAAGTCTCTCTGCTTCTCCCTCTCTTTCTCTTCTCAAGTATGTGTGTGTGCAGGTGTGTTTGTGTGTGTGTGTGTCTGTCTGTCTGTCTCTCTGTGTCTGTGCATATGTGTGTGTGTGTGGTGTGTGATATGCATACACATATGTGTTTGGTATACAGGCCTGTATGTGTGTCTGTGGAGGCCAGAGGAGATGAGGTCTTGAGGCAGAGATGCGTGAGTGACGCTGGACAGGGTGAAGGACCGTGGATCAGGCAGACAGGGCTCACTGTGACATTAGAGACAACAGAGAACTGGGGGTGGTGTGGCAAAACATAGCAACCCCCTCCTCAAGTTCAACAATTCACTCCTAGCCGTAGCACCTGACTTAAACCCACTGCCTGGTGCGCTTCAGCCTGGGGCGTGCTCCGTGGCAGGCTAGACGAGGCACAGAGAGCTACTGTTATATGAAAGGGCACCTCAATTAGAGACTCTGATGCCACTGTGAAGACCAATCATAAGTCGTGGAGCCCTGATCGCAACTTTGTTCCATGGCAGCCACCATTTCCTGCTCCTGTGGTCCAAAGTTGGTGCTCAAAATGAGACCAAAGTTTCATAGCCAAAGCCCATGTGTTTTTCTACCGCACATCTATGTTCAGCCTCGTGGTTCACAAACCACAGCCTACTTACTGATCACAGGTTTCAGACTCCTGGGTGACTGCTCACCCTAGAAGAACCCTCCCAGAGTGTAAGGCAAGGCCCAGAGGCTAAGTCTCAGTGGTAAGGAGCCAGGCTTCCGTCACACAGCAATGTGCAGGTCTGACGCCACCTGGCAAGGAGGGAACGTGGAACAGTGAGCCACCTGTGTCCTTTTAAAAGAATGAACTTGGGCTGAACTCTCCAGCCCGAATTTTATCCCGGTTTTCACGTGTCCTTGGGAGCATGGGGATAGCTCTAGTCACACATGCGTAGATCAGTTTCCAGTCTTCACATCTTCCTACAGCAGCAGCAACTTGTAAAACTAAAAAACCAGCTCCAACAGAGAAGGGAATGGCGGTCACAGATGCCAGGACGATTTGAAAGTCACAGCCATGGCTCTGAGGAAGATTTCCTTGTCTGGCCCTGGAGGAGGATGTCCAGAGTAAAGGTTGAGTCTCCATTTCCTTGTTCAGTAGGGCTTCCCAAGAGCCCTTTAACTTCAAAGCCCACTAATGGCCACTAAATGACACCAGTCTAGATAATTAACTAGAAACATCTCAGTCATTGCAGAGACACATTAGGTACTGCCTAGATAACTTATACATCTTGGCAATATCAGCTACAAATCATATACACTGGTGTGAGACTATTTTGAGGCACATTCAGAAGTATGTTAAAGGGGTCCCTAGGAGTCAGGGGCAATAGAGTCAGCTCTAACTGAACAGGTTAGCAAACAAGCCTACTCAGGAATGGAAATTAGAACCCCAAATGGCTCAGACTGAGAGAAGCTAAGGAAGCCATTAAGAGAAGACTGCAAGGAAAGAGAAAAACATGAGCTCAAATCCCAGCTAGGCTATTTGATTAGCTTCTTAATCCTGTCTGTAGCTAATTTTTCTAAGCTTGTTTGCCATGGCAACAGCTCTTTCCTCATAGGACTCTTAGGGAGATAGAAAGAGCTGGCATGTCCTGTTGCACTCTGCCATGTTCAGGGAAAGCACTGGGTTCCCAGAAACCTTGAAGTTTCTGAGAACAGGTACAGATCCTCAGGAACAGAGGTTGCCGATGAAAGCCAACGAGACAGACGTGGACAAGCAAGAGTAAGGCAACCAGCCCTATTTTAAGTTCTGGGGATAACTGCACCCCAATATAATCCTAGAAGTCAACTCTAACTGTATGTTATTGATTTAAGTCTTCATTGGGGCTTTAGAATGTCTTTTGTTTGCGTTTTTAATTCCTATACTTGGCATTTCACTCCATAGATGGAGTCAGCCAGATACTGACTGGCCAGGCCACTTTGCTCCCTTTCACCCCCCCTCCCTTCCAGAATGGGCTGGTTCAGGTGGGGCGTGACAGGGATCAGTCAGTTGGAATTTGCATAAATTCTGGAAAGAACCCTGAAGTTGAGCTAAGGCTTTAGGACAGTAAGGAAAATCTTTATTACACAGCTCAGACCCCGAGGCAGTGCATCAGCCCAGGAAAGCAGTTCAGTTTTGCTTGAAACTTTCTGTGGGGTCTGCAATTGCTTGAGCCCTAGCTCTGTGTTCTCCAAGTACCTAACTATCACAAATGAGTAGGGGACAAGGGACATTCTAGCATCCTGAAATTCTTCTCAGTATGTTGGTTTCATGCAAATACACATATACATAAACACTTGCCACTACCGTCACATGTTAGAAATATACACCTATAAGTACATGTATGCGCACATTAATATATAGTCTACATTTGTGTGAACGTGTTAGCGATTGCCAATGGCATTGTTTCACAAGCCCTGCCCCATCTACAGCCCTGAATTATCCTCTCTGACAGGCTTTGAACCCTCTCAACAGAGTAAACATCCAGCCTAATTTAAATCAAGTCCAAGCCTTAGCTATCCAAATTATCCTTTTCATAATCCATTTGGATTGTTATTGATTTGTATGTTTGCAAAGTACCAGGCAGTGGTAGAGCTCTTCTGTATATCTCAGTGCTGGCCATTTGTTAGTTGGTTCCTGGCTCACCCTTGGCTCCGTGACAGGGTCTCTTTAGCACTTCTGCAGATGGTGCCACCTCCTGCCCCTCAAAGGTCCCTACTCATGTAGTGAAATGAATTATCAATAAAAAGAAAACTGGCAATTAGAGGCAATTAAAAATCAATTATTCAAAAGAACTTCATATGAAAAGACAATTTGAGCTTTATTTAGCAATGAAGGGAAATAAAGATATTTTATTCTTTATACGCACACATGCATGTCAGAATCAGATCAGGACATCCGAAGAAAAATCTCTGCCCAGGGTTTGATTGACAAGCTGGACAACAGCCCTTCTGCACTGCTAGCAAGCTCTGCTTCCTCCATATTATCTAGGTTCAGACTTGAGTGTTTAGTGTAAGTCTGAGAATTCTTAGTTGTGTTTTGGTCTTTGAGTAACGGGCAACAACTGAGAAAAAAAACAGTGGTAGCCAGGCTGTGGGGAGAGATGGATATCTGGATTTTGGGTGACGTTAAAGTTCCCTGAATATGTGAATTCCACTGGTGAGTTTATGATTGTCATCAATAACAAGTCCTCATTCACCATTGATTTAGTTACTTTCTTGTTGCTTTGTCATAATCAAGACAACTTATGGAAGGAAGGGCAGGGTTTATTGGAGCGTACAGTTTCAGAGGGGCAGAGTCTATAGTGATGGGAACAGCGTGGTAGCAAGCAGAAGGCATGGCAACAGAAACAGAAAGCTTGAACAGAAAGTTCAACTTTTGAACTTTAAACATGAAGCAGAGAGAGAAAACCAGGAGTGGTGTGGGGTCTTTAAACTCTCAAAGTCTGCTTCTAGTGACATACTTCCTTCCACAAGGCCTCACCTCCTAAACCTCCCCAGGCAGCACCAATAGCTATGAACCAAGTATCCAAATATCTGAGCCTACACAGGGATCATCGTTATTCAAACCACTGCAACCATCACTTGTCACATTCTATGAGGAGATGATAACATTGAACCCGAACTTAAACCACTCGTTGGGCTTGAATAAAAGAAATCAAATACAGGTCTTCTGCCAAACATGGAAGAGTAGGCAGCTTTCTGAAAGCCAGAGACACAGCAAGCGAGCTTCCCACATCACAGAGGAGCTGTGCAAATGAAGACCAGTGGGACTTAGAAATACTTGCCAATAAGACCTCCCTTTTCTGGTAAGAGGCCACTCTATATCAGAGTTCTAATGCTCCTATGATTTACTTAAATATAATTGAAAATGTTTCAGGTGAGAGGAGACTGTGATTTCCCTTTTTAGAAACAGAGTTAGGGACATGTGAAAATAAAAAAAATGCTGATCAAATATAAGAAAATGAACTTCCTGGCCCTTCAGCTCTTAGGCCAGCAGGAGATCAGTGGAGCTAGTGTACAGAACTGAGTGCCAGAGAGCCCGGGTGCAGGAAGGGAGGTCTTGAGACCAGGGACTGTGCAGACAGATTGCTAACAAGAGATTGTCAAGATAAATGCAATTTGTCAAACTAGGTGTAGTAAAGAGTCTCCTTCAAGGCAAAGACAATTTACTAGGGGAAAGGCTTGAGCGGTTAGGGGCTTGAGAGGAGTACCCTGTGAGATTAAATCCAAAGTGCCCTCAGGCAACAATCAAATACACGAGAGAGAGAGAGAGAGAGAGAGAGAGAGAGAGAGAGAGAGAGAG
>LOJH01001945.1:12705-29348 GCA_001685095.1 Ellobius talpinus
AGAGAGAGAGAGAGAGAGAGAGAGAGAGAGAGAGAGAGAGAGAGAGAGGCTAAGGGCAGTCCTTTTTTCTTTCTTCTAAGTGATGAGGATAGGGCCAACACCTAAATCCCTGCCATATAGATCCCCCAACACACACACACACACACACACACACACACACACACGAAAGAGAAACAGGAAAAATGCTTTTGGTACAAATTACAAATCAGCTCTACACCCCTAAAATCCTCAAATCAGCTCCGACTCTGCCACAGAAATGCTTGTATCCTACAGAAGGTTTCATTATGAATTTTGCACTAAATGGGGAACACAAACTTGCATTTTAAATATTTTCTCTAAATTATGAGTTTACTTTAGGTTTTTATACATGGTCTCTTTTCATTTCTCAAGACCTTAAACAAGTAAATATTTGAATTTCTAATTTTTCTTTTCATAAAAAATAGTAAACATAAGAGTTGTATGAGTATATTTGCAGAAGCCAAATATTTAAGATATGCAATTCTAAGCTATTAAAAACTGCTACATTTTTTGGTGATTCAGCTCCATGTTGATGGCCTAGAGAAATAAAATCAAGAGAAAAAGAACCAACTTCTTAAAGAAGTGTGATTCCATCTACCATGTTGCCTCGTCTCTAGGCTTCCTGGTTTTCTCCTATTGACTCCAAAACTTAGAAGAATATGTTTTTAGCTCCAATGGAATGATCAAAATGATCCCTCTTTTACATTCTTTTTATTTTGGTTATCATCTGCTTAATGAAAATGTAACCATCCTTGGGAAACGTTTGACAAAGATGCCACTGTTCTCAATTCCTGTGCCAAGACAGACATTATTAATCGATCATGCTGCTCTTTCGCTAGTGATCGTGGAAAAAGCCATACACATTTTCTCTGTGCAGTTTTACAAGCACCCACTAGAACTGATTGCAATTAGCACATTGAATGAACCCTATTGTGTGTTTTGGCTGTGGTATAGCAACTGTTGACATTTTCTTTTAATTTTTAAAATCTCTCTCTCTCTGTGTGTGTGTGTGTGTGTGTGTGCATGTGTGTGAGGGTGTATGTGTGTACATACCGTGGTGTGATAGTGTACATATGAAAGCCAGAGGACGGCTCTCGGGAGGCAGTTTTCTCCTCCCACCACCATGTGGGTCCCAGGGATGAAATTCAGGCTTGGCAGCAAATGCCTTTGCCTGTCTAGCCATCTCGCTGGCCCCAGCTGCTGGCAAATTTAAAATCTTAAGGGAGGCTGAGAATCTTACCAAAATTGTGTTTGTTCACAACTCATATATATATATATATATATATATATATAGGAAAACAGAAAGAAATGATAAAATAGCAACATTCACAGTATAAATATATTTTGTTTCTGCTCATTAAAATGGATTTGTTCTTGTGTCTGTTACTATTTAAGTGCGACATAATTACATATTATAGAGTGAGTATACCACTTTAATAGAGGTTATTATTGAAGCTTTGTTATAACTATTTTTATTTGTTTCATTAGAGTACATAAATACTTTGGGGAGGGAGAGGTTTTTTTAAGATGAAAAGATGGTTTTTAATTATTATGGCTTTCTTTGCTTGGAGCTGATGTTCATAATTAACACATATTAGAATCAAATGCGAGCATGTATTTTATGCTCACTGGAGTATACGAAATTTAACTTCTCTCAGTGGACTGTGTTTTCGCAATGGCCTCTGAGCACTCATGGTAATGGGAACGTTACACCAATGTGCTGATCTAAGCCATCACCAATATTACATCAACTTTTTGCAGAGTTCATGCGATGTCACCTTTGCTTGATGAAAATGGCCATAGTTAAAATCTCCTGCTAGTGACTGAAGCCAGATCAGACTCGACTGGTAGGCAGGTACAACCTGAGGGCTGGAAATGGGCTGGAAATGCAGTAGAAGAGGCAGGGGCTATGCTACTGACTTCATGAAAACGATACTGTCTCAGTTCACTTTGAGTTACTGTAACGGAATACCAAAGGCTGTATAAAGAGTAGGGATTTATTTAAGGAAGAGACCTGGTCAGTCGTCTTCATCAGTTTAGACCACGAAACCCAGTATGGACGAGTTCAACAGAACCGCCATATACAGGCTGCCCACGTATGCTTCAGCATTGCCAGGACAGAAATTTTAATTCAGTTCAGGGATTTATTTAGCTTAAATGTCTAAGGACTTAGAAGTTCGGCACTGGCCTGACCTCCGGGTAGGGCCTTTTGGCACTACAATGCTGGTGGGCTGGAGCAAGTGGTCCGAATCAGGGCTCTCTCCCTCTCCTTACAAACATCAGTGCATTATGGGAGTGGGGGCTACCATTGAGGTTACATCTTATTCTGTCTCTCAAAGGCCTTACCTCCAAATACCATCAGATATGAATTTGAAGATTAAATATGTAACACATGAACCTGAGAGGTTCCATCCAAATCACAGCAAATATGAAAGGAAAGTCTGTCTGAAGCTCTGTTTATTGTGTTATTGTCAATATTTGTTTGGGTTTTTACTCCAGACTTTATAATTTTGTTACTGCTGATCCCAGCCGAGACTGAGAAATGATACTTTGCCTCTTTGTGGACACTTGGCAAGACTTTATCTCTGTCTTAGCCACAGTGCAAACCACTTCTACGTCAAGCTCTCAGGGGCCTGATCCACATCCGTTCCCCTTCTACCAACTAGATACAAACAAGCACTGTGGACTTGGAAGTCAAGGCTGAAGATGGTGGGGCCACAAGTTAGACCCCACCTGAGCCTTCTCTAGATCACCACCAGTAAGAAGCACTTGTTTAGGCTTTTCAGGACAGAAGGTAAGCGTGCATCAGATTGAAGCCATTATGAAGTTCCAGATGGGCTGGATGAAGCAATTTTTACCTAGTTTTCCCCAACAGGTCTTTAAATCAGTGTTCCCGTACCCGAGGGTAGGCTGGCTGCAAAACCTGAATGGAATGTGGAGTATCATAAGCAGCTGGTTTGCCCCTTCTAACCACCTCTCTCTAGATCCTTACTCCATCCCAAACCTGACAGATCAGAAGGCAACAAAAGTGGGAGTGGACCGCGTACAACACAGAGGTAAAGAAACCGAGGTAAGCAAGGATTGACCACTTGTCCCAGGTCTTCCAGATAAAACCCTGGCAAATCCAGAACTCAAACAAAGTGGTTCAACTCTAGAACCTGCCTTTTAAACTTCCGTGCTAACCTGACTCCCTACTTCTACTGGGTATGGCCAGAGAATTCCTCCTTTGCTGAATTTCCTGCAGGTGGGGTGCTTTGAATTGTCTTTGCGTGTTTTCTGCTTGGAAGGGTATCTACAACATCCTGCAGCTGCAGTTGCTATCGCTTTTCCAACTAGTGACCCCGTAGATATTTCTTCTCGGTGAAAGTGAACGCTATCATCAGGGACAGGTTTCAGAGGTACCGTCTAGTGGGAAGTATCACTGTACACCCAAGTGGAGGCTGCGGTTTGTGAGCCACTTTGCTGTTCGTTCCCTAACTTTTCTGCTTAGTTGAGAATTGACTGTCCTTGAAGAGGAGGCTTGTTTCAGTGCTAGGAGCCTATTAATCAGAGCTAAGTCCTCCACACACCAACAGGCAAGTCTACGGGAGCCATTAGACTGCTAGAACACTTGGATGCTCTCTGGTGAATTCTAGTGGCTGTCAATGATTACACAACAGGCTTAGGGTCACCTTGCTGGGTTTCAATCCACGTTCCACACACATGGCTTTTCCAAAGGTCAGTTACTGAACTTGTCTCAAGCCTCAGACTTCTCATTCTGAACTGAGGAGAATATTATGAAAATGACAATAATTTCACAGCATCGCAGGATGTTAAAAAGATGATCTATAAATCAGGCAGTGGTGGTGCATGCTTTTAATCTCAGCACTCAAGGAGGCAGAGGCAGGAGGATCTCTGTGAGTTCGAGGCCAGCCTGGTCTACAGAGTGAGTTCCAGGACAGCTGAAGATACACAGAGAAACCCTGTCTCCAAAAGCAAAGACAAACAAAACCAAACAAAGATGATCTATAGAAACGTGGCAAGCTGAATTAAAGAACTGAAAAAAAAGTGAAGGTTCAAAGGTCCAACTACAAACTGGGGGTGGGATGGGGAATCCTGGGGGTATATTTAAGGAAAACAAGGCTTCCTTTGGGTCTGTTGGTATAGGCCTATCGTCCCAGCTACTTGGGAGTCTGGTACAGATGGAATGCAAACTTAAGATCAGGCGTGGAAATGTAGCCAGAGCCAGTCTCAAAAAAAGATTTTTAAAAGGCTTGGTGATGTAGCTCAGTGGTAGTATGTTTGCCTGGCAAGTGGAAGGCCCTGGGTTCAAGCCTCAGTGCCAGAAAAAAGAAAGATCAGGGAAAAAAAGAAAGAAAGAGAAAAGGAAGGGAGAGAAGCAAAGGAGGAGGGAGGAAGAGACAGGGAAGGAAGGGAGAGAGAATGAGAGAGAAAGAAAAAGAAGAGGGGGAAGGAAGGGAGGAAGGAAAGGATTAAAAGAAAACAATCAATGTTGAGGGGAAATTTGGCAAGACAGAACTGCAAAATAATCTGGAAATTTGCAAAGCTGGAGGCAAACACTGTCTATGATACCAGTTGTCAGGTCTTCAGCAAATCCATAATTCACGTGGACCTCAGTGTCCCCCTGTGTGATGTGAATTAACAAATGCAAATGTTTGCTCTAATGTCAACCCTTCATGCAAATCTCCTCCATGCTGCTCATTCTTGGAAAGCGGGCTTTCCTAGGTCATTGCTAAGTTTAGTCTATAATAAGCACCGATAACTTCACTGGCTAGGGGAGAGTAAAAGTTGAGATCATGCATTCAGATGCTGAAGCAGGAAGGTTTCAAGTTCAAAGCCAGTCTGAGATAAGTTGTGAGTCCCCATCTCAAAAACATCAAATAAAGTCAAAGATACATATATGGACATCACTCATGGTTTTTCTCTTTTGGCTGATCTACACGAAAGAGAAGTAGTAAAGGGTCTCAGATTTTCATCGGCTCATTCTCTGTGCGTTTTGATTGAGTCTCCGCAGTAACTGAACTCGCAGCTGACTCCACCATAGGGGCGTGTATTTGTAGCAGTTTCTGTAATCCTCCATAATTCTTTGAACAAACACTATGTTTTAAAGAAATCACATAAAGTCAGAAGTGACATGGTGATACTCCATTCATAGTGTGTTCTTTACTTAACTTTTCTGAAATCTTGCAAGGGTTACTACGCAGCCTTTCACCCCGGGCAGACGTGCCACCACCTTAGAGGAAATACAAGCAGCTTTAAGAGATTTCAAATGGCCAGATCTGACACAATCTGAGATTGGGTGGAGGCTGATAATGTGAGCAGAAAGCGGCCACCCTAGCTTTCTCCCCCTAGATGTTTACAATAAATAGTAGATGACATCTGCATTAGTTCCAATGAAGATTAAAAGTAAGAAAAAGTCTCATCTTTACAACTGAGTTCACTTATAGAAATATTGACTTAAAATTGTCAAATATGATATGACCATAATAATAATAATAATAATAGCACAAGAATTATTGATAAATTCTAAGGTTAGAAGTGACACCTAAATGCAACTTAGATTGAAAGTTGGGAGTGGGAGTTCCTGGCGGAGAATGTCCCTTGTTCACAAATGTGCTCACTAACACAGAGAAGTCAGACCTGAGTAAAGCTTCAGCAGCATTACTTTTTTCTCAGGTAAAAGATACCCAAATATTGTATTGCACTGTTTGTGTAGCTTTTCTGTAATTCTGAAAGTGTATCACATAAAAATCACTCCATGTAGCTATTAATCAAATAAAGCCTATGCCATTTACATGCCTAAAGTCATGTTATATCAGTATTTTGGTAAATGTTAAAGAATTGATCTGGGACTATATCAGCTTTCAACAGTTCGCCAAGCTATGACTAATTATTTATACATGTTTTATTAAAATTTGGATTTTTCTGGGCTGCAACTTCAGCATAAAAATATGGCACCTCTGTCTGGATTAAACTCTCCGTCACATTCTGGGTTTGGAGCCTAAGGTGAAGCAGCACATGGATTAAATGTTCTCTACAGAGAGGCTGGCAAGTGATACAGGCACAAAGTAAGGGCTGGCAGACTCCATCTCCAGCTCTCAGTGAGAAGAGACTCGATGGGACATGGCTGAAGGGACTCAGGGGGTTAACCTGTGCTGGTCTGATGTGATGTTGTTTAAAGGAATAGCAATATTGAGGACGTAAAGAGGAGAGGAGCTACCTTTCCCTCTAACGTGGAGCAGGGAGGGGTCTGCTCTCTAGGTACCTGTCCCACTAGGGTAAGAGGATGAAGAGGTCCACTGTAAGTCGTGCTGGAAAAGGCAAATAGATGGGAAAAATAAGGAAAAAAGAAGGAGGGAGAGTATAAAGGAAACCTGGGAAAGCCAGCTTAGACTCAAATACAGAGACACTGTCTTGCCTAAGGCGTGAAGGAGGGGACTCAAGGATGTGGTTCTCACAGGAGTCCTCACCCATAAAGCAGTCTTCCATGTTGACAAGTATGGGAGAGGAGGAAGTTCTAAGAAAGTGGAGTCCTGAGTGAGTGTGTGTTGTTGACATGAACACAGCCATCTCAATTACTCCAAAGCCTCAGCCTAAGCTTTTCCTCTCTGAATGAGGCTCAGAGGGATGGCAAAGTCTTTGGATGGATACTGTCAACGTGAGCAGGAAATGTCCACCGTAGCCTTCTCCCCCCAGATGTTTACAGCCTGAAGGCTGCTCCCCTACAGACTAACTAACCTGTCTCCTGGATCTGACCGTACACCATTAATCTCCTCAGTTCTGCTGTATGCATTAACTTCACCTCCTGTTCAACTATATCATAAAGCAGCTGGTGCTAGGTGCTGGGTGCTGTGGCTTCTCCATCAGGGAGCTCTGCCCACCCAATCCCAACTCGTCTATGTCTGTGTTTGTCTTTCTTTCTTTTCATCCTTCACCGCACCCATCAGGTCTGTCCCAGGACCTGTACAGGATGCAACAGACAAAAATACATCTTCTGCCTTGGCATCCCCACAGTGGGCCAGGTTTGAAAGGTGTTTGTTTCAGATGGAGATTCCCTGTAGGCAGATGTGAAGGTGGTTTTACAGGGATTCTATAGGAATAGGACCAAAAAAAGTCTGTGGGCTTTGAATATTATGTAACTATATAAGTGAAAACATTTGTAGCTAGACCTTAACAAGGACTATGATTTCCTTCCATTGTCCCGCAGCCCTCATAAAAACTAGTGTGGAATTAATTCTTTGGAAATATCTTTTTATGTCAATTTGCACTTGGAAGATTGGAGCATCAAGATTTGGGGGAAGTTGTATAAATTTGTCTGCATTGGTACCCACATCGAAGACCATGCTTATCACTCTAATCTGGCACAAAAGAGAGTTATTCTGACTTAACAAATTGCTTCAACTGTGCTGAAGTACAAATGCCTCGTTACTCAATAATGTTTAGAAGAAACAAGAGACTTGTTAATATTTACATCCCTCCTAAAGCCTGTCACTCAAGCGAGTGCATGGTGCTCACTAACAAACATAATTATGCTTGAGAACCAGCTCGCTTTGGTTATGTTTGACCGGTGTCTCTGCGGGTGAATATTGGAACCAATTAAGATAAAGCACATGATAGTGATAGATCCAGGCCTTGGGCATGGGATAACATCTGCCCTTCTGGAGTTGTATAATGATGAGTGGACGTGACAAAAGGCGGAAGAGGCTTCCGGAATTTAAATATGCTCTCTTTGGTGTTGACTTGTAATTTGAATAAATATGTGAGTCTTTACTGTGTACATTAGGAACAAGATTGGGAGCTGCCACCTAGCAAGGTCTTTACAATCTGTACCCCACTCCTGCTTCAGTTTACTACGTCTGAGCCACCCTTGTCCTCAACTCAAGACCTGCCCACTACCACCTCAAAATGTCCTAACACTTTAAAGTCTCTTGCCTCCAAGTTCTTCTTCCAACCCCTGGAAACCTGGGAGGAAATCCTTACTTTCGTATTCATGGGCATGCCACTTTTCAGTGTGTTCTCACCCTAAAATTCTCTACTTCCCACCCCCAAGCTCCATTTCGCACCAATAACACCTGAAGGCCTCAGTCAGCCATGATCTGAGTCCAAATGAATACTATAGATTTTAATACTCAAATTCTGTGAGTCGGCTCAGGAGGTAGAGCGACCAAAGGATCCTGGTCTCAGAAACATCTCATGACTCTGAGTTAAGGCAGATACATCCTTGAGTGGACCATAAGCTTAGGTCTACGTTACTTGTGGTTAGTGGCTAGAGAAGAGGGGTGACGGTGGAGTTACCCCACTCTACATCTGAGCATCTCCTGTTGAATGAGTAGAAGTTGTCTATACCACTGGGTGCTCTCACAGAGTTCTGTCAAGGGGATCCAACCTCCTCTTGACCAGACAGACAAACTGCGTCATGGCCTGGTGACTCAGAAACAGAAAAAGATGTCCCTTGCCTTCATACATAATCTGTCCTAGATGACTCCATCTGTCCAATGTCATTGCTTACATATTCATATACTGCTCAAAGGAAATAAATCTTTTTATTTTACCTATGACTGATCTCAGAAACTCAAGCCATGCACTTAGTTTTCCTAGCTTTCCCCCAAAAAATTTGGCCTTACTCCAAAATTCCCATCATCGCAGGATTTAGATACTGAGAGAACTGTCAATAGAGGAAAAATGAGGAAAACACCAGGGGACCATGTAAAGACTGAAACCTAGTCCTGGATTTTGAGTCCCCGCACAAGGTGTCAGGAAGAAAAATTATAATGGAAAGCTGCTGTTTGTTGGCAATGTGCCTTCCCCCTTTGACACCACGTGATGAACTTCTTGGAGGACAGAGTCTTGAAGTTCTCCTTCCACAGAAGAACATAAGCACTTCCTGGTTAAAATCTCTTTTTAAGAAATGAGAACTTTAAAGGCATTAAAGAGAAGCATAGCGATTATAATTTGCAATGTCTTTTGCTTCTGTCAGTTTAAATTAAGCCCATGATATCTGAGCACAATTTCCTATATTTAATAATACATAAAGCAAGATAATT
The DNA here is from genome assembly GCA_001685095.1 of Ellobius talpinus. Lineage (NCBI taxonomy): Eukaryota > Metazoa > Chordata > Mammalia > Rodentia > Cricetidae > Ellobius > Ellobius talpinus. The sequence continues at coordinate 21,768 of LOJH01001945.1, forward strand.
AAAAGGTATGCACACATGCTGGGAGAGAAACGTTATTGAGTGGAGCTGACTTTAATCTCTTCCTCTGTAGATGAAATGTAGTAAAACCAGACTGCTCAGAGCAAACACAGAGGACAATGGCAGGGACTGCTCTTCCACCGGCTTTTTTCTGTGACCCAGACTTCCTATTGATAGGGTATTTCTACTTGAAAACCCTTAAAGGCAACGTCAGAGTCAACATTCAAAACTGGGCTGATCACCAAGATCCCCAAATCTGCTGTGTTCTTCACTTAGAAATAGAAACAACCACATACACAGTCACCCTGTTTTCCACTGCCCCTCTCAACACAGCCACCCACACATATACAACTACCCACACCCACATCGTCACCCACACATACACACAACCACCCCACACCTACAGTCACCCACATACACAGTCACCCCACATACACAGTCACCCCACATACACAGTCACCCACATACATAGTCACCCACACCTACACAACCACCTCACACCTACACAATCACCCCACATACACAGTCACCCACACATACACAGCCCCCCCACTTGTGAATGCAAGCACAGACACATCTTGCCAAACTCCTAGTCCAGTTGCTTCTCCTTTCTCTTCAACAGAAGAGGGATGCTTACTATTCTTCCTCCAAGCTTAATTTGCCCCCTTCCTGTGTGCTTTCTTATAGAAGCCAAAGTGATCTTTGAAAAATACAAACTCGATTGTACCATTCCCTGTCCTCAAATATCTATAGCTTTTCTTAGGATGTAATTTACATGCATCCTTTTTTTCCCTACTTCACCAGCAGCAGACATTTACTACCCTCCCACCCTTGCGTTCCACAGAGCAGTCGTATTGAAATTCACTTGGCTCCTCCAACACACCACACCAGAATCCTTTTCCAAAACTCCAGTGCTCGTTACTAGTCTTATTTTAAATCCCAGTTAACCTGCCTCATCACATCTGTGAGCCTTCCTCCTGCACTCACATTGCATGCTAAATGCACCCCATCAGAGGACTCATGTGTTGAGAGGGCCCACCTACTAATCTATACTCTACACTGCACCGTTCACTCTGTGAGGGAAGAAAGGTATGGAAGGAAGGGGGGTATATGTAGTTATGGGTGTGTCTTTGAAAGCCCTTGGGAGACAGAGTTTTACCTGTGAACGTGGGAAGGGGATTGCTTTAGCACGGAGGTAACCACACTCAGGGTTAGCACAGCAAGTCCGCTCACGGCTCCACAGCTGCAGGGCTGGGAAGGACTGACTCAAACCCACACAGAAATACTCACTCTGTGCTCCTGGACCCAGACGTTTGCCTCGAAAGGCTGACTGTCTCCTGTTAAACTGTAAGCTCCTCAAAGGCAAGTTTCTTATCTAATTCGCCTTTACACTCTCACAGTATCTGATACAGTGTCCTCCACAAGGAAGGCATTTATACGTGTTTGATGAATGAATTAATGGATGGCTGAGAAGCCAGAATTAGAAGGACCTTGTTTGTGCCATAATTAAGAGATCCTCAGAGGTTTGTGGCTTGGACTGCTTTAACATACCCATTGCTGACAAGTTGGATTGTGCCCAAAACCAACACGTGCGACAGTCACCTGAGTTCCCATCATGCTGGTCTGAGGATGATCCCAATTACTGACAACCACAGGGTAGATGGCAATAAAGAAAGATGAGCAGGCCTGGGAATCTTTGACTTCCAAATTCTGCCATGATGCCTTCCTTATGCAGAACAGGCAAAATGCACAAATAGTGTTTCCTGATTTAGCAGAGTTCCCGGGGTGACCGAATCTGTGGAGCCGAGAAAGATTTGGGGAATGTTGTAGGTGGCAGCTAGAGTCTATATGTTTAACTTAGCATTGCAGAGCATTTTATTTCAAGCCAGTGTATAATTAGAGAGCCTGCCATGAAAATGAGCGGTTTTGTTTATTTATTATGTAAGTATGCCTTTTATTAAAACGACTTTGTGAAAATCTAATTGCCACTACAGTAATATAGCATAGCAGTCCCTTACATAAATACATGATTATTATGTACAGTCACTTATCTGTGAACGAGTTCTGCTACTATTTTCCTTAATTAAGGATACAAAAGGGCTTCTTCATCTTTGCATATTCCCTTGCTAGGACATTGATACTCATTATTTCCTAAGTCCAAACACTGAAACTGTGTCAAGAATGCATCCATCACGAGATGGGCTCTTAGAGTCAGCGGAATTTTCAACCCTGTCAGCAATTTCAGCAATTTGCAATTTCTGTATCTCTGACATGTGTTTTTATTGGTGAAGATCACTCTCAAATACCAAGATCATGAGAATGATTCTTTGGGTAGTCTCTGCAGCAGCCTAATGTAATGACAGTAATTAACAGCCTGTGATTAGCAACCACTCCAGAAAGTGTGTGAATGTTAATTTGCTTCAACTAATGCGCGGCACTTCTGTGTAATGAGATCTAAGCTATAGGTTCACGGGGAAAGCAAATTATTTTCCAGCATTTAATCATACAAATGATTCTTAGTTAATCACTTCAACAGTAAACCTCAATGTTCTAATAAGTGACATTTGTTTTTCTGTCATTCAGTTTACTATAGTATAGGCCAGGGCAAAGATGAGGCTTTCCTAATGGTCAAACTCCCACTTGTCATCATCGGCATTTCAAAATAAGAGCCCCCTCAGGGCGTGGCAGAATGGGACTAGGATTATGCACATGTAGAAAAGTAAGAGAGGCTTTGTGTTGCTTCAAATCATATTCTTCAGACTTTAAAGCCATTTGGCACCTCATGGTCTTAGTGTACACATTTGTAAGTGGTGGTGGTGGGGCTGTGGATGGTTCCCTTTTCCCTTAGACACAAGTGTCTTGATGACCAATGTAGGCCAAAAAAAATCCCATTAATCAAGCATTAATGAGCTAAATCCCTGGCACTCTGAGTATGAGAGGGAAAACCAAAATCATGAGAATGTGAACATAGTCACTAACGAGCCATCTTCTTAGAAGGTTTGTGTCCTCTCTGTGCTTGCCTGGAGTGGCTCAGTCATGAGGCAAAGCCATGGACAAAGGAGGGAAGGGGCCAAGTGAGACCAGCTTAGAGTTCATAATAGAAAATCACTTCCAAAGACCATGTGTAAGCATTGGAGAATAAAAAGAAGCCTTTGGGAGCATGAGTGCAACCCAAAATTATTGTCTGTATACTTACCAACTTCACATTTACAGTGAAAGGTCAGACATTGTATGAAGGGTGCTGAGTCACATTGTCACTGTGTCATCAGAACTGTTATACCCAACAAGGTCCGTTATTGATCAACCCTTTGTTTTCAGACACGGCTCATGGCGGCGATGACCGAAGTGTGGCCTGACTAAAGGAAAGAACACATCGTTCTTGTAACTCTCCTTTAACCTCTAAGCTAGGGTTTCCAAGATTTATTATGAAATTGATCCTTCATCTTTTATTAATTTACTTCAAGGAGACTTGTGACATCAGCTATTATCTTTGGATAGTGCCGTAGCTACTTCAGTCGTCCATCAGAATGGCCTGTGGACATGTCTGTGGAGCATTTTCATGGGTGATAATTGGTGTAGAAGAGCCCAGCCCAGTGTGAGTGATACCATCCCCAGGTAGGAAGGCCTGGACTGTATAAGAAAGGTAGCTAAGCATCGACTCGGAAGCAAGCTAGTAAGCAGCGGACTTCTACGGCAGTGATTCTCAGCCTGTGGGCCGTGACCCCCACTGGGGTCACATATTGGATCTCCTACATGCCACATTACAATTCACAACAGTAGCCAAGTTATGATTATGAAGAAGCAATGAGATATGTTAAGATCACAATATGAGACACTGTATTAAAGGGCCACAGCATTGGGAAGGTTGGGAACCACGGCTGCTCTACAGTGTCTACTTCCATTCTTGCCTCCAGATTCCTGCCTTGAGTTCCTACTCTGGCTTCCTTCAGTGATGGGCTGAAACCTGTAAGCCAATTAAACCCTTTCTCCCCAAGCTGCTGGAGTTAGTGCTGTCTCACAGCAACATAAAGCGAACGGGGACAGACTGCCATAGTTTCCCAGCCTGGTTTGAAACTCTGTTTCAGGGTTCTTCGTTATGAACAATAGCACTAATTTTCTAAGTGCCTAAGCTATTCATAAGAACCAGAATTGGATGCCTATCCTGTTTTTTTATTGTTGTTTTGTTTTGTTTTGTTTTTTGTCTTCTTGAAGTGCTAGGGATAGAAGCCAGGGCCTCATAGGTGCTAGGTAGGCACTGTACTGCCGAGCTACATGCCTAGCCCAAGAAACACAATTAAAGAAGAGCCCTTTGCTTTGTGCATTAGGAACATACCCACAACAGCATGTGGAAATACATGGGAGAGCACCCTAACCAGATCCACAAGCACATGTACAAGCTGTGATCCTCTGGCTAATAGCAAGGCTGCCTCCAGCCAAGACACACAATTGCCAATGAAGCATGAACCCAGAAAAGCTTTTATTATGCCAGCCTTCATCGTGGATGGTCTGGTCCAATACTGCAGCATTCATCTTCTCTTTTCTATGTTTTCTCTTTGTTTGGTTGGTTGGGGTTTCTTTTTGGTTTGGCTTGGTTTGGTTTGGTTTGGTTTGGTTTTCAAGACAGGGTTTCACTGTGTATCCCTGGCTGTCCTGGAACTCACTCTGCAGACCAGGCTGGCCTCGAACTCATGGAGATCCACCTGCCCCTGCCTCCCAAATTCTGGGATTAAAAGCTTATACCACCACCACCTGGCTCTATGTATTTTTAACATATTTTTAATATCATATCTTATTAGTTCTTTGAGAATTTCATGCAATGTATTTCTATCATACTCACCCTTTATTCCTCCCCTAACTACTCCTAGCTACACCCACCACCTCTCAACCTCATTTTCTGTTCATATAAATAATCTGCTAAGTCCAATTTGTGCTGCCCGTATGCTCCCTCCTGGGTGTGGTTGCCCTACAAAGGGGCCAAACTCTTAAGAAAACTGACTTTCTTACCCCAAAAGCCATCAACTGTCAATAGCTCCTCAGTTAAAGACGGGGTTTATGAGCCCCTTGCCCCCTCCAGAATAAAATATTGACGCCTTCACCTTGTGCAGACACAGACAGCAACTGTTATCAGTTCAGGCAGCCAGTCCTGTCTGCGCAGGGCAGTGCTCAGAGAAATTCAAAGTCAGTTCGATACTATGTCTAACAACATGGCATTAGGCTTACCCGGAGACTGATGAAGTCCTCAGTCACGGGTTCTTGGTCAGATTCACTGGATTGGCCGTCTGTTTCCTCTTATGGAGCCGGCCTTAAATCCAACCAGAAAGTTACCCCCATAATATCATTGCCACTATTGGACCCATGGGCATATCCTACTAAGCCAGTCATTGTTGTAGTTCAATGGAGTTCACAGTTGGGAAACGCAGTTGATGAATCACCCCACCCCAGCAGCCTAATTTGCAGTATTTTGAAAACTAGCCAACAGGAAAGTTTTTTCTGGTTAGTACCAACCTAAATTTTCCATGTTCTGTGAAGACAGTGTGTGATGACCTCAGCGATAAGGTCTTACCAAGTTCTGGTGGGCAATAAAGAGCAATGGTAAGAGCCTGTATTGTTAGGGGGTTTCTTCTAGAATATTCCTGATAGGGGTGTCTTCTAGGGTGTTCCTGATAAATAGCTCAAAGGAAAGTATCTAACGCCTGGCTCTGGGCTTTTCACTTGACATCTTACGGCTTCTGCAAGGAACAATATCCTCTGTGTATAACTCCAATTAAACGTGTGTGTGTGTGCACATATATATGTGTGTGCGTTTGTGTGCATGTGAGTATACATACATATATATGTATGTGTGTTTGATCATGTGTGTGTGTCTATACATTCATATATGTGTGTTTGTGCATGCATGTGTATTGTTATTAAGTGTATGTGTGTATGCATGTGTGTGTGACTTATAAAATCATGCTTCCATATGGCCTTTTGAAACATCCTTAGTGTTAGTCATCCCTCCCACCAACCCCCTCTTCTGCCTCCCCACACCCTTCTTCACCTTTGAGCCTCCCTTCCTATCCTTCCCCTTTCCCCGTTCACATCATTCATCTCCTCCTGCACCTGCATCTCCTGGAGCACATGGCGAGACAGGTGAGCACCTGAATAGATAATGAGTAACCTGGGTTAGCCTTACGCAGACCCTCTCTGCATGCACTCCGCTCCCTTTCTCTTGGCCTATTTGTCCACCAAACAAACATTTATTGAGGCTCTCTGTGAAGGGCCAAAGGACACAAGTTGACCTAGCAAGACTGCTGCTGGATTTGCCTCTTTCCTCTGGGCAACACTAAAGATTAGATTTTCCTGCTTACTTCTTTAAAGAAAAAAAAAAGTCTTATTTTGTCTTGTAACTATTTGTGTGTTTGCTTGTGTGTGTGTGTGTGTGTGTGTGTGTGTGTGAAAGTTCTTGACAAGGCCAGAAGAGAGTATCTGATCTTCTAGAGCTGGACTTACCAACGGTTGTGAGCTGCCTGATGTGGGTGCTGGGATCTGAACTCCAGTCATCATGCTGGAGTCCAGGCATTCTTAACTGCTAACTGCTGAGCCATCTCTCCAGCCACCCAGGATGCTCCCTTCTGAAGCTTACATTAAGATGAATATGCAGGCTTCATTTGGAAAATTGAAAGCTGACCTTCCCTCCTTGCCTTCTGTGATGGTTGGAATGAGAATGGCCCCCATAGGCTCCTGTGTTTGAATGCTTTGTCTCCCTCTGGTGGAACTGTTTGGGAAGAATTAGGAGGTGGGGCCTTGCTGGAGGTGCTGTGTCATGGAGGGGAGGGGCAGGCTCTGAGGTTTCAAAAGCCTATGACATTCCCATAGCTCTCTCTGCCTCATGCTTGTGGCAAGATGTGAGCTCTCAGCTTGTGGATCAAGATATGAGCTCTCAGCTACCATCCCAGTGCCTCAACGGCCTTCTTGCCGCCATGCTCCCTGCTGTGATGGTCATGGAGTCCTAACTCTCTGAAACTGTTAAAATCCTTTGGTCTTGGTGTCCTATCACAGCAATAGAAAAATAACTAAGACATTTCCCCCTCTTTCCTTCTTTTAACACATGTTTTTCAGTCATTTACCCAGAAAGACCCATGACAATGAAGTGCCAGTGTTTAAAATCAGAACCCTAAGAAAAGCATATGTGGATCCCCCTGGGAAGGCGAAATAGAAAAGATCTCCTGACAAAATTGGAGGGCAGGGGAGAAGGGAGGGCAGAAAGGGAGGAGGGGGGGAGAGTATTTGAGGAAATGGGATAGTCGAGATGGAGGAAGGACAGAGATACAGAGCAAGGAAAGAGATATTTTGATTGAGGGAGCCATTATGGAGCTAGCAAGAAACTTGACACTAGAGAAATTCCCAGGAATCCACAAGGATTAGACCCTAAGCAATAGTGGAGAGGGTGCCCTAACTGGCCTTGCCCTGTAGTCAGATTGATGACTATCTTAAATGTCCTCATAGAACCTTCATCCAGCAACTGATGGAAACAGAGACAGAGATCCACAGCGGAGCACTGGGCTGAGCTCCCAAAGTCCAGTTGAAGAGTGGGAGGAGTGA
>LOJH01001945.1:32830-48486 GCA_001685095.1 Ellobius talpinus
GTGTGTGTGTGTGTGTATATATATATATATATAGAGAGAGAGAGAGAGAGAGAAGTACTACCCAGAATACAGTCTCTGACTACATTTCTTAAGGAAAATTTTATTCCTACTTTTAACTATAGGAAAATAATGCCGCACACACGTACATTTCTATATCAAGGCATTTGATACCCACAGACGCATTGTGAAAAAGAAAACACTCTGCCATTTAACCTTGGATGTATCTGGCTACTTGATAACCTAACCTGCAAATATCTCTAGAAACAAAAGTCAGTCAACATGACTGAAGACACCACATGCTCTGATTGCAGGAGCACAGAGAGCACTCAATCTGGACTAAGCTGGAAGCTTTCTCCCTGCTTACTGCTTCATAACGGCAGAGGGTGCAGGCTGCCGGGGGAACAGTGCCACAAACAGTCTTAATCAGCTGTGTACCCCCAAATACCACACAAGTAGTATGCTAGTCAAACTGTGCCAACCAGTGCAACCATGAGATGATTGCCATAGGATGACCGGCTGCTTTCTGGTTGGCTTTGAAGACAGCTCCACAGAAGGAATTCACACCGCACACTGCACGCTTGGTCAAAAGCTCGTGGCCAGGGAGGTCACAAGGCTTAGTATGGAAGCTACACTGTTGTTTGCTAAGTGGACATGATGCACCTGCCAGATTTCCTTCTAAATATTTGTGTTTATGCCCACAGATTAGCACTGCTTTAGTTAGAGATTCCTCTTTGTTCACTAGGTGACCCTTATTGCAGGGACTCAAAGCTGATTAGGAAGATCAGTATAATTGCCGATTGAATACTCATCCTTCAGTGGCCTCCATCACCCCCCCTCCAAGTCTCACTAGAAAAAGAACAGGAAAAACGTAAGAGCAGGAAGAAGGGGTAGAGGGTTGTCGACGTGGATCACGGTCTTCCAGGTACAGCACTGCTACCACACTCTTGAGCTCTCAGCAGTTGTAACAACCTGTGCAAGACCTGCATAAGATAGTCTATGCCTGAATGACGGAGGAGCTCTTGAGGCCCCATGAGGACTTCTGGGGGAGTGAGAGACATTTCTTGGATGAGACAGCCATAGACTGATGAGATGCCACGCTCCCTCACCCATTCTTCCATAACCAACACTAGCTGAGGTCACTGTTTCACACCAAGAAGGTCAGTTAATAAGTCGTGATAGAATCAATCTTCCGTGTCCCAAAACCGTGCTGCACACTTGAATCTCAAAGTGATACAAATAGTTTGATCCATTACAAGTGAGAATAAGGAGTGAAGCAAATTGAAAATAGATGGAAGGGAAGGGGAGGCACAAGGGTCAAGAATGGGTCGTGCAGCCCAGCCGTAGAATCTTCTGGAGATGCTGCAGAAAGGGGCAACGGTTATGGGGAGCAGGCTGATTGCATTTAGAAGCTGAAGAAAACAGCAATAATGGCTGGAAGCTTGCTGCATGGAGAAAGTAACTGCTCTGTTGGTGTCAGTAGAGAATCTGAGAAGCAGATTCTTCTCTTCGTGTTGGAAGACACATTTGCAACAAGTCCTTCAGGATCGTTCTTTGAATTGTCCTCCTCTTGCTTTCATAGAAAGTTAAAACCAGTTGTAATGCTTCCATTAGAGGCTAGCCAATGTCAAGGAAAGAAAGGAAAATGAACTAATCCTAAATTAAATCCTTTTCCATTTTTCATTACTACTAATTTGTAACTCTGCCTGGAAACCAATCACTGACCGGGTATAGATATTTGTCCTATAATTCATGCCATCCTGTGTGGTGGCAGCCCCTTGGACTTATGCTTCAGAAGAAAGCTGGTTGAAGAAAGAACAAAGCTGACCCTGTTGAGGAGATAATGTAATAAAGCATGCTTCTGGAAGGGAAATATCAAACCCCATGCTTCATATACATAATAGCAATAGGGCCTGCTTAGAATTTGGGCTAATTTAGCTTGCTCACTGAATCTGAGAGCTGTATCGTCCTGTGCAGTTGCGCTGTGCCAACGTTCATTAACTCTAATATGCTGCCTAACATCTTTGCAGGGCCTGGAAGACCCGCTAGGGGCTTCAAGATGAACACACATGAAGGAAGTGTATCTAAAAAGAAAACATGCTTCGTAGAATTCCGGGTGGTTCAGCCTAAAGGCTTTTTGAAAAGATAATATCATTACCTTTCTTCCCTCTTCAGGGCATCTCTTTTCTTCTCATTTCAGAGAGTTGCTATTTATTTTTAAATAAAATTTTAATTAAAGCATAGTTATGTCATTCCCCCTTCCCTCAAGCCCCTCCCATACCCTATCCTCATTCCCTCTCAAATCCATGGCCTCTTTATTATGATTCGTTATTATTACACACAGAAAGATGCCCCACACACATAAACACTTGCTGCGTCTGCTTAGTGTTGCTTCTCAGTAAATGATTGACTTCAGAGCTGACCACACCAACAGACATACTAACATGCCAGCAGAGTCAATTTTGCCAGTCAGCATCTCTCACTTCATGTGGTGAGCTGCGTAGAGAAGTTTGCCAGTGTTTAGGATTTGTCGCTGAGGACAGACGACTTCAGAAAATCCTTAGCTGGTTGAGCGTGTAGCTTGGTGGCAGGGCACTTGCCTGCCATGTATGGAGCCCTTGGTCCTACCCCTAGCACTGAGGAAGGAGAAGAATTTATCTAAAAGACCAAAACCATCACTGTGAGAGACACTTTCTCCACTGCTGTCCTAGATGTTCTTGGCTCTTCACCACAGACCCTCCCTTCCATCATCTCTCTCAGCCCCATTGCAGCTTTGGTGTCCTATTTTTGGTAACATAAGCTTAAGTATCTTCTTGGCAAGAGGGAGACTCACTTGGGATACACAGTACAGAACTTTTCATTCAGAACAAGTCATAAGAAGTAATATGTTTTTGTGTGGGGGCGGGGCACGCACAAACGACAGCACATGTGTGGAGGTCAGAGGGTAACCTGCAGAAATGGGTTCTTGCTTGTCTTTCCAGTGTGTGGAAAAGCCCCACTAGGGAATTGAACTCAGGATGTCAGGCACAGCCACAAGGACCTTCACCCTGCTAAGCCATCTTGCCGCCTCACGAATAGTTTTATTTACTAGTCCACCACTGCTCGATCCATTTGCCAGGGGCTGCACGACCTGCACAGTCAGAGTGGGGCACAGAGCTGGGTGGCATTGACAACTATGTCCCCTGTTTATGTCCCAGCATTTGACTGTTTATAAATTAGAGCCAAGGCAAAGAAAGTGAATTATTTCATAAACAAAGATCAGAAGGCACTGTCCACAGCAGGGGACCTCCTGATCAATGCTTTTGGATTTTCAGAGCTCTTAGGCAAGGCCATTTCCATTATAAGAAGTCATCGGGTTGCACTATCTGCCCATAATCTTTTTTTTTTCTCTAACTGCTTTTGTTTTCACCAAGCCCCCTTCTGATTACAGCTGGACCACCTGCAGGGGAAAGTATCTGAGAGTATCTTCTAAACCTGAAACACACACAATCCAGAGACAGAGCTGTCTCCAGCACTAATGAAACCAGGACATTAGCTGTTATGATTTCTATGCAGCAACCACTTTAGCTTGGTGCCTACACGCTTGATTTGGAGAGATGACTCTATTCTTAACGTGCCAATAAAAATCAAAATGTTAAGCCTGCAAAATGTGCCTCAGTCTCAGGCCAGTGTGAATCCACCAAGGAGTGAAAGCCACACTGGGAGTGCTCTTGGAGCCCAAACAGCCAGCTCTGTATGGTTTTGCAGAACCCCTGCACCCTGGCTCTGTTGCTTCTCTGAAATTTGGCCACCTAGGCAGAAACTTGGCAACACTTGACTCTTGGCAACTTTGCTGAACCGAATCTGTCCTGAACTCACAGGTCACTTCCTGGATAGCCCTCCTCGGCAGTTACCTGTGTCGTTTGGCCACATTAGACATGTCTCATCAGCCCCAGTGAGTGACAGCAGCCTCCACTCCCCATTTGTCCTACAGTAAGCCACTGTTAAACTCCTGATGCCACTCCTTCGGTTCATTGACTGGGGTAGGTTTGTCCATTTTTCAGAATAAATGATGTTGGGTGTCTCTCAGTTCTGTGTGTTTCTTCACATGATGGAGAACAAAGCCTCTGAAATCACTCCTAAGTACTCTTCTGACACATGATCAACCATCTGACCACTGACCCAACATATCACATCTTACGGGAGGATAGTTTTGTGCACAGAACTAAAAGAGTAAGACATACAGGTCAAGGTGCCCGAGCCAGTCATACTCCATCTTGATGGCTTCAGACAGGCATCATCTCCCATCAGTGAACCAGGGACAACAGACATTTCATTTCCTTGATTGTTTCTTATTTCTAGATTTCTGGGTTCTCATGAGCCTGGAAATTTAACTGGCATATAACTTAGCAGATATTGGTTTGTTGTGAGGAGGCCGCTTGTTGGTTCCTGGCTGCTCAGCCCCAAAATAATCACACAGAAACTATCTTAATTAAATCACCGCTTGGCCCATTAGCTCTAGCTTCTTAATGGCTAACTCTTACATATAAATTTAACCCATCTCCATTAATCTGTGTATTGCCATGTGGCAGTGGCTTACCGGGTAAAGTTCTGGCGTCTGTCTCTGGTGGGGCTACATGGCTTCNNNTAACCCATCTCCATTAATCTGTGTATTGCCATGTGGCAGTGGCTTACCGGGTAAAGTTCTGGCGTCTGTCTCTGGTGGGGCTACATGGCTTCTCTCTGACTCTGCCTCCTTTCTCCCAGCATTTCTTTTAGTTTTCCCAACCTATCTAAGTTCTGCCCTATCAACAGGCCAAGGCAGTTTCTTCATTCACCAATGGTATTCACAGCATACAAAGGGGAATTGAATGGTAAGCTCTTTTTTTTAATTTTAGCTTGTTCTCATCTTGTTTTGTTGCCCTACTTTCCCCCTTTCTGTCTTTAAAATCTTCCCCATATTCTCTTTACAGTGTTTTATTTTCCCAGTGTTCCTTAGGGATGCATGATAGATATCGTAATGATTTAAAATGCAGAGAAACCACCAAACAAACAAAATTTTTTATTGCAATGATTTAAAATGTAAAAAACAAAACAAAACAAAAAACACCAAACAAAAAGTAAAAATTTGGTTAGAACAAAAAAAAAAAGATGTGTCTAAGGCAGCTCTGAACTGATAAGTGGGATATACTATGAGACAGTACAATAGTGAGAGGCATTTTCTCATCGTCAGATGCGTCAGATGCCAGGGTCATATGAGCGGCCACATATATGTGTGGTGCTTCATGGCTTATGAGGACTTTCATTGATGTTTTCTAACCTAATCCTTCAAAGACTTGAACGCGGCACATCTGTGCAGACTGACAATAGGTTGTTTTTGTTTTCCCCCAAGTGCTCCTGATATCTGCAGCCTCTCCTCTATTCTGTAACCTTTTTGTCTCTCATCCTCCTGCCTCCTCTTCAAACAGTCAGCCATTACGTCATCACTGCTTCTTCGGAGCTAGCCATCACCTGCTCTTACTTGGCCTTAGAGAGACCTCCATTGTCGGTAGCTCTGGGAAGCCTCTGTGCTTAGGATGGTGTCATTGACTTCCATTTCTAGGATAAAGAACAAATGGCTGAGCGGACTAAAATTAGAACTCATCATGGCTTCATGGCATGAATAAGTTTAGAAGCTGTGTACGTCAATGCTTCATTACACTCATGTATTTGCTTAAGTATCACACACGTTTCCCAGCCCAGCCTGTACAAAGACACAGCTCTGAGACTTCCCTGGTTATGAAGCTCAGAGGAAACCCAAATAAGCTACAAAGATTTTCTGTTCTTATTCCTACCCTGGGTGAGCTTGTAAACGCGTACAGAGGAAGCCCCCTAAATCCAAAGTCATTGTCCCACAATGGGAACAGAAAGTCTCCAGACATGGTCTCTTTTGTTAGTAAAAGTGGTCCAACCCAGTGTCTTCTTTGCTGAAAGCTTTCATTCATGGTCTTCTCTTTCCTGTTTTGAGTTTTGCTCAAGTTCAATTAAAGCTTCAAAGTTCTTTGGAGTCCTTGACCAAAATCCCTCTCTGTGTCTGTGGCCTCGACAAGGAATCTGGCTGCTTTCTTGGAAGAAATGCTATACACAAGGTAGAATCTAGCCTGACTTCCTTTGGCAAACATGTACTCTAGAAGAAAAATCTTGACGCCATTGAAGTTTTAGATTTGAGTTTATTTTACTTGACATTACAAAATTAAAATATCCCCTCTCTAGAAGGCCTACTGTATGACTCAGCATAACTAATTAGTAGACTATCTCATCTAGTTAGTCCCTAAAATGTAGTTCTTCCTCCTAATGTTTAAAAGATACTTGCATTATTTTGTCTCACCTGGATTCAAATAGATGCACATAAATTGCTTCAGTCTTCTACCCAGTTGAATGATAATGTCTTTTTCTATTCTGAGATCAAAATCTTTTCAGAGTATCTCAAACTATTAAACCCCAAATTACTTCAAATGGCAGACAGTGGACCCATATGAGTGTGTGCTCCCAATCCATCCCGACAGCCTGCAGGCTACACACTCTGCCCACACTGAGCTGTCCTGTTATCCCCTCTGAGGTGAAGCACACAAGGCTGACTCTTGTCTGGGAGAGGGCTCATCTCCTCTCCTTCTACATGGCAGTTTCACCCTCTAAAGACATTGAAAATATCCTAACGTTTCTTAGATTAGATGACTATTACCCTTGATGACAGACAATAACTGCTGGCTGTCAAGCAAATCATTTCATTGCATGGTTGTGTGGCAACTCAGGCTTCCTTAAGGAAGTTCTGTGCAGCTGATGATCATCTCAATTAAGCTATTTGCATTGCCAGCACTGAAGTAGATGGTATTTATTTATGTGCATTTATGTAATTGCCCTGAAAATATCTTCTCAAACTTCCAGTATGCTATAACATTGAAATAAAAAGTTACTAAGGATATAGAAGAGTGTCATTTTGTGTGCAGCAATGAGACTCAAGATGGCAGGTAGTCTCTACAGAATCTACTACAGGATCCGGCAGACTGTAGTTCGGAATTATCAAAATGAAGAGGAACTGGGTGCATCATGAGGGATTGTCCCTGAAGCACTGAGGAGCTGTCAGGGGTCTCCATCTCAATCTCAAGGATAGCTACTTAACTTCCTTTGGCTCAGGAGCAAAATACTATGTGCTTAACAGAAAATAAAAATGCGAACTTGGTTCTGATCCCTAAGCATCCTCAAAAATTCTATGCTCAGTGCTAACAAGATCAAGATCACAAGTGTAAGCTGTGGAAAGTCACATGACAGAGTCCTACTACTTATATACAATTGCAAATTTATCAAAATGATTAGAAATAATTTCCACCCTAGTGCAGCAAAGGATAGGAAGCAAATTTAAAGTGTATGAATAAAGTCCATAGATGTAAGTAATTAGCACATTCGTTTTTCTCAATGTTTAGATTTAATACTCGTTCCTTTTTGTTATTTGACTAATCTGATGACATCATAGACTCAAGAATGCACATTTAATTTTTGTCCTAGACATGGTTACATTCTACTCCTTGCCTCCTTACAGTAATACTATGAAAGAGATGCCCCATTTCCCAGATAGAAAAACTGAGGTTCTTGCTCAAACTATGCAGCAAGAAAAGCACCGGAGCACTTGAGCTGGTGTTGTTCCAGCTTGCCTTCCATTGCTGTGTTAAAGACCAAAGCAACATGGAGAGGAAAGGGCTTATTTCCATTTACATGTCCCCATCACAGTCCATCAAGAAGGCCATCAGCGATGAAAGTTCAAGCAGGAACCTGGGGGCAGGAACTGAAGCAGAAGCCATAGAGGATTGCTGCTTCCTGGCTTGTTCTCCACGGCTTGATCAGTCTGCTTTCGTAAACCACCCAGGACCACCTGCGAAGGGGTGGCCCTGTCCCAAAGAGCTGGGCCCTCTCACAGCAACCATTGATCAATGAATTGGCCTACAGACTTGTCTATAGGTATTCTGACAGAGGCAGTTCTGCAACTGATGTTCGCTTTGCAGATAACTGTTTCTGTGTCAGGTCAACAGAAAACTAACCAGCCCAGGGGTAGTCTAAAACCCTTAGCCATTCTCTCTACCATTTTCCTAGTCTTCCCTCATGCTAATTCACACCTGACTCTCTTGGTGACCCATTAGCTCTGTCTTCTGATGGCAGACTCCAGTATCAGTAGGATGGACCCGATGACTCTAAGAGCACCTAGACGGAATCAGATAGGCGGGTTTCTTCGGCAATGCCAGTTTTACAAGAGGGTAGTCATGTTCTGGTGTTATTCTTCCTACACTATGCAGTCCCCAAATAAATTTTAAAACCCTAATAATCAAGAAGCTATGCCAGCCCCCTTTTTCTCACTTGCACAGAGCTGAATCCATGTGCTCTTCAATGAAGCTGGCTCTGTTTCTAAAGAAACGGAAGCATAACCAAGTGTTTAAAAAAGCACAAAGAAACCTAAACCTGGGTCTGTCCCCCTACCCTACTGCTTTTCAAGTATTTGGGGTCAAGATCCAATAGTTCAGACTACATCTTAGTTGCAATACCTGTGCTTCACTCCGAGCCCGTTCATGGCAGTCAGGAAGTGGGGCAGATAGACAGAACCTGTTTTCATGGACAGACCCTTCATAGCTGAGCTCTAGGGGACTGGATTCAAGTCCTCTGCAAACTCCCATGGTCTGTTTTCACGCTTGTCTAAAGGGCAAAGGCAACCCTGTGGTCTCACAACTCCATGCATTAGTGAGTTGAGACTGGCAAATTCAACTATGAAACTTGTAACTGGTTGTGGGAAAGAATGAATTCGGTGAACTCAACCCATTCTTGTGGCTAGAGAGCTCTGACTTTTATTAGCTTCAGGAGTTAGAAACTATTAATATCCCCAATTTTTTTCTATGAGTAGTTTTTATACTTCAAAGTGAAGGTTGGTTGGAAAAATGTGTTCCTTCAGACATCACCCCAAATTAGCCTGCCCTGAAAATCTTACTTATGTTTCAAATTTTGATTTGTCTAAATTTTAAACAGCAACTTTAAACTTCCCTTATTTCGAACCTTAACCACTATTTGGTATTTATGGAAAACAGCTCTCAGTTAATGAAAGAGAATATATACCATTAAAAATCTATATGCCGATTAGATTTATAGAGCATAATTCAATAATTTTTTATAAAGCAATAAAAACACTTGCCAACTCTCATGAAAAACAACCATATGTTTTGGTTTTAATAATGAAAATGTTTTATAAATAAGCTCCAATTATGGTCCATATTATTTAAGAAGCATTGAATCTTTTCTTCCAAGTGTTTTTTCTCCATTTTTTGAGGCACTCTTAATAATTTGCATACATATTTACAGTTTTTTCAGATTTATTATTTTTTAACCACAAAAAAAGACATTCATTTTTTTTCCCTTTTGGTTTCCAGTGTTCCCGAAAAGGATATTTTTCAAGCTAGACGACTAATGTATCAATTACAAAAACATTTTATCCTTTTAAGGACTATTTTTAACCATAGATTTCCAAGTGAATTAAATCCTAGGCACAGATTCATCTATCCAGCTGGGGACAGGCTCATTTCCATGGATTTATATGTCTGTCCATTTAGATGATGTGAAAATAAAGCTCCCAATGCCTTTTTTATCCTCCTGTCCCTTACATTGAGGTCCACAGTGTTGCCTGGTTCTTTCTGGAAAGCAATTTGGAAACAAACATGCATGAAGTGCTGCAGTTTAATAACATATGTAAAGAGTCACAATTCAGTAACACATATGAAGAGCCATAACTTGGAAGCATGTATGAAGAGTTTGCATTTGGTAACATGTATGAAGAGTCCTTTGAAGGGTTTCCACCTTTAGGTCAGCCTCTACTGTAACAAATGCTCACCAGAACTTTCCAAATTTTCTCTATAGAGCATTTATCACAGTGGTATTTATAATAGTAGCAAATTGGAAATGTTATTAATGTCCAATAATAGAAACTTGGCTAAGCGACTCAGGGTCAATACACTTGATGCCAACTGTATAAACATTAGAATCTAAGGTTTTAAAGGAAACCTAACGATACAGAGAAATGCTTGTAATAAAAATTTAAGTTAAAAAATACAAAACTGCACATGCTGACTTTTAACAGTTTTTAAAAATTAGAATTATAGTCTATATTCCATGAATGGACAAGAATGACCACACAAAAATGAAATGAACTACACCAGACTATTAATTTGGTTTTCTGAGTGCTGCTATTGTGAGAGACTTTGAAATTCTTTGGTTTTTATACTTTTTACAATGAACATTATTGTTCTGTGGTCGGAAGATATTATTTTAAACAACATCTCGAAGGATCTGACAAAAAAAGTCAGAGGGTCAAACAAATTATATTGAAAAAAGTGTACTGTTATTTATAGATCAGTGAAGAAATTATCTAAAAGTCATTTTGTATAATATACCTCAATCTTCATTAAATATTTGTATGAATTGTCATAAAAAATTGGATGACAAACAAAATAAATACAGATTTTTCCAGATTTGTATAATATAAATATTTTATATTGCATAAAGGCTTGAATTGTCTTTAGACAAATTTTTAATTTTATTCTCTGATTGGTGAAATTTTTAATAATCACCATATACTTTACGGCTTGTGTCCTATTATACTAATAACACACATACATTGTAAATTATGTATAAAATGTAAATATCAAGATGGGATTTAAAACATAAGTATTCTTATCTTTCTCATTTTCAAAGGGTTATTTTAGAGCATGAAATCTCCATTTTGGAGAACAGATTTAAAATGACTAACGGTTCGAAGTTCGATCTTTTTCCCTTTCCATTGTGGAATACTTCAGACACACCGAAGAGACCAGGAAACACCACCACGGGTCCCTGAATCAGTATCCAGAGTCCACGAAATCAGGCCTTCTACCTCCCTTGTCTTCAGCCTTTTAGCGGCAGAACAAAACCACACAGAGTTCGCGCTCCTCCCTGCTTGCTGACCTAGAAAATTATTCTTCTTAACTTATCGTTGTTCATGTCCCCCTGCCCAAAACAAGACAAGAGCATTCAGCGAATTCTCCAAGCTTCCGTGAAGGATTTGTAAGCCTACACATCCTCTTCCACACTGGTTTTCACAATCAGCCATTTGTTCCTAAGGTGGATCCTCGAGAATGTGTGTTTGTCCAGTTCTCTCACCTCAGCAGTCATGAGGCCATCATTCTATTGCTTGACTTCTGTTCCATTTTAATCAGCAAACATTTATGTTGTTTCTCCATTCTCCATTTCAGCACTCCAGCAAAGCTTCTTAGGTGAGATTCTACACACACACACACACACACACACACACACACACACACACACACGAATAAAACTGTCCTCGCTGTACACGCCTAGACTAAGAGTGTGCTCGGAGAACATGGACACTCCTACAAGACTGGATGGCTTGCACTCTCAGCCCCAATGCTGCCTGTGCAGCTACACGTACCGTCGCATACGTTCTGGGTGACTTACAGTCGGGAACATGCACAGCGGATGTCTCTTGTCGGTCTGCAACCTGTCTCCCAGTTTCTGTGCAATTGCCTTGGAACCAGCCATCTTTTCCAATAGGACTCACACTTCTTATTGAGCAAATCCTTCCCCGTCCTGATGTTTATGTTTCTCCTTTTGATCCTTTAATTTTTAAAAGATTTATCAAAATTAAAGTTTAATTTTTTTCTTTTCATGCATCATAAACGTATTTTATATGTGGTATGAGATAAGAAATCTATACTTCCAGGTACATATCTACAATAGTTTTTCCAAATCATCTTCTTATTTATTTATTTATTTATTTATTTGCAGGCATGCATGTGTGGGTAAGCATAGTGAAAGTCAGAGGATACCTTACAAAAGTTGGTTCTCTTCTTCTCTGGGGGTACCGGGGATCAAGTTCAGATTATCAGGCTTTACCGCAAGCCCCTTTACCTGCTGAGCCATCTCACCAGCCCTCCAAATCATATTTTAAAATATGTCATGCCTTGGAACTCTCGTGTTCTCTGGCCAAGTACCAGATGCCAATATGTCTATTTCTGGGCTTCCTGTTCGTCCATCAGTCTGTTTTTCCGTCTTTTTTAACAAACACCCAATGTTTGGGTGCTGTACGCTCCATAAGAAGGCTTTTACAAGGAGTTTTCCTTTTTCTCCTCTTTAGATCTTGATGGGAAACCTGCAGTGCCAATCTTAGGATCTGCCCACCAGGCCCTGCCAGCTCTATCTAACTCTTCCTGGCTGTGCTTTCCTCAGGACTGCAGTGGGTCATTGCTCCAGCTCCTGCTTGGCCTCTCAGCACTGATGCAGGGTCAGTCAACAAAGCCCTAGCTAATTAGTCCTGTATTATTTCTTCACTCGAGCCTCTCTTTGCTTCACACGCTGCTCTCCACGTGAGAAAATAGAGCCGTGCACATCATTCTGAAGGCCTGGCTTTGACTCGTCCTCCCTCCACACTGTACAGACATCCCAACATGCCCCCTTCAAAAACGGATGGACTTTCCAAAGAGCTCTCCAGATTATAGCCTGAGTGACATAGATTTTCTGCTACAAAAGCAATGTGCAAGATTTACTCTATGGCAAAAAAAGAAAAGAAAAAGAAAGAAGGAAGGAAGGAAGGAAGGAAGGAAGAAGGAAAGAAAGAAAGAAAGAAAGAAAGAAGAAAGAAAGAAAAGAAAAAGAAAAAACTAGTAGAATTGGGAGCTGGAGAAATCTAGCATGAACAACAATTTCAAATTATATTGGTCTACTTGTTAATATAATTAATCGCTGGCTCATGTTACAAAAGAAAGGATGTGAAGGGCAGGAAAAGACAAAGCTGTTCTCATTTTGGCAGCTCAAATTTAAGATGTTTCTCCTAAAATAATGTCTAGTTTGTAAGTGAACATAAGTAGCCCGTAAGCTGTTATTTGTTTATTTACAACTGACACATAATTTGGAACTCATGCTGGCTGAGTAGAAAGCAAATTGCTAGTCATTTCACTGTGTCCCTCCTCAAAGGGAAACAGCCCAAAACTACAAGGTTGCTGTTAGCAGTGCCGCTGTCATTTTAAGAAGATAAATTCCAACACCAATCTTTGGTTGTCTTTTGGATTACATACTCCCCAAAATTGGACCAAAACTATGGTGATGAGAGGTTATTCCAGAAAAGTGGTGTGTTGGCATCACCTTGTAGAGCAATGGTCCTCAACCTGTGGGTAGCAACCCATTTCAGGGGGGGTCACATATCAGACATATCGGATATCAATTATTTGCATTATGATTCATAACAGCAGCAAAGTTACAGTTATGAAGTAACAGTGAAAATAATTTTATGGTGGGGGTCACCACGGCACGAGGAACCATAATTAAAGAGTTGCAGTGTTAGGAAGGGTGAGGACCACTATGGCTGAGGGTCCTCCTGGTTTTCATCATGGCATACTCTATGCCTGCAGCTTTCTGCCCAAAAGCATGTGGGTTGCCATCAAGGATGTCATCTGTAAGAACGTCTTAGTCCTCCCAACATCTGTCAACCTGTCTTTTTCACTTTGGAGATGGGCATGTCTTAGACAATCGCAATAGTTTTGGAAACTTGCTTGTGTGGTGTTTCCTAACCTCGCATCAGGAATCCAAAACACACGGCCAGAGGCAGCCAACTACAAGAGAATGGAGAAGTAACCGGCAGCTCCTGACCCCAGCCCAAGGCAAGACAAAAGAAAGGAAGGAGGGAGGGAGGAAGGGAGAGAGAAAGGGAAAGAGACAGAGGGAGAGAGGGAGGGGCAGAAGGATGGAGAAAGGAAGGAAGGGAAGGAAGGATGAGGGAGGGACAGAGGGAAGGACTGAAGGATGAAGGAAGGGAAGGAGGGAGGGACAGGAGAAGGAAAGGGAGGACTCGTTCAGAAGCTCAGACCTGACTTGTCCCTTTTTAAACTGAACATGGATAGGATTCTATCTTCCTTCTTTTCATTTATCTGTTGTGTTTGTTTGTTTGGGGACACCCCAGGAAGGAGAGCTTGCCCAGTCTAGGCAAGGGAATGCCAGATGAATGAGTCTTAGACTGAGCTCTGCAGCTGCAAGAGCTGCAGGTCCACCAACAAGCATAGTGCTGTGTTGTTCTGGGCAGTGAAGACCCTGAAGCAGAAAAAGCAAGGGCAGGAGAGCAGAAAGTTTAAACAAGAATATCCCTGTAGAGTAGCTGGTTTGGACCCTGGACTGGGTTTGTCCATCAACATTAGCACTAGGCCGGTGAGTACATGGAGAGACTGATTTCGTGAGAAGGGTTTTTAAAAGACACCGATCCCTATAAAAATTAAAAAAAAATTATCTAGGCCAAGGTATAAGCTCATTGTCTACAACAGTGGGGTTTGCATGCCTGAGAAACTTAGCTTTTCAAAGGGATCCCCAGACTGTGTCCAGCTCACATTTAAACAAGAAGGCCAAAGGCGCTTTCTCTTGCTCGGAATATAGCATTTTACAACTATAAAAGGCTTTGTCTTCATCTACAAGAAGCCCCTTTTTTGCATAAAATGCCAAGTGAAGCTTGGATGGAGAGGGTGGGGGTGGCCTTCACTGTGATCTTGCAACACTACAGTCCACATATTATGGGATTCAGCATTCAGGATTTCAGACTAATTAGAGAGGCACCCAGTAGCACTATGCGGGTTCTGTCAGCATTTCCACTATAAAACCCCCTTTTCTGGGGTTTATAACTTAACCAATAAAAGATAGCCCCAGGCTGGAATGCAAAAAGGTTCAACCTAGGAACAAGATTTTTTGTTTTAAACTACATTTCATTAAAAAAAAAAACTGTTCTTGTAAGAACAGAGCAATAAAAATATGCAGGTTTCATTATTTCTGATGTTTTCAGCTCTTTGCTTTGTTTAAAAATAAAAAGGAAAACATAAATGCATTTTCCAGGCATTGGGTCTCAGTCTTTTGTGGTCAGCGTATATTTTAATGAAAAATATTTGAGTTATTGATGCTTCAGAGAAACCTATTGCCTGCTACACACAAGTTTTGTTCGGGTCTAGGATCTAGCCCTGCTCAAATCGATTCAGAAGCAAAGAAGGCACCAGGCTTGAATTCGAGCAGCCTTCTTCATCTTGCCATCATTAGCACACGGTGTCCATCAACACACTGTGAATAAAACTCCATGTGCTAAGGGAGGGAGGGAGCAATCTTCACAATGATCATACGGTTGTATTTCATTTATGCTTTTAATTCCATTCATTAATGCTTTATTGTCATTTTAACTAATTTTATTTTTATCTTGTTTTCTTATTCTTACACATCGTTCCATTCACTGCTGGAAATTCAATGTAGAGCCTCAAGCAGCCAGACAACCGCTTTACCACCAAACTATGCTCCTAGCTCCCATTTTATCTTAAAGTAGAAAATATGAGGAGGATTTGAATTTAGGGAAAGAAAAAAAAAACAATCAGGCTAGAGAGGATGGGGAAGGCGGCATGTCTGGAGCCACAGCTGTGGCTCCTGGGCCTGCAGGGGTTTCGGGGCTTTCTATGTGGCTCCTCAATAAAAATTCACAGCAACCCCATGAAAACAAGGCTCCGGGAGGCTGACTTTACCCAGCCACTGAGTTAATTGGCAAAGCAGACACTCAGAGGGACCGCATCAGACTCCAAAGACTGTAGCTTTCCTCTTGTCAT
>LOJH01001945.1:48500-65523 GCA_001685095.1 Ellobius talpinus
TTTTTTACTGTCCAGTCAACTTTCTTTCCCCTCCTTAAGCTGTTTTACTGCGAGACTATTGCCTGGTCATTTCCTCTGCTTCTCTCTACAATAACTCTCAAATTACCCCTCCTTGTTGCTGCCAGGACTTTCTCATTTTGGTGGGAGGAGAGAAAGAATTCAGACAGGGCTTCATCCTGTGATCCTGGCCCTCCTGGAGCTCTAGGTCCTCCTGCCTCAACCTCCAGGGTGCTAGAACTTCAGGCATGCACCACGCATTGAGCAGAACCTTCTAGAAAGTGGCGACAGTGGTGCTGCAATGCTGATGCAGTCGAGTGCCAGGATGGGTTGCAGCCATGACCGTCTTCGCTAGGTAAAGAGTCAGATAGACTCTTTCAGAGAAATGCCAAGCAGCCTTTCCAAGGGAACTGCCAGGCCAGCTTCACTCAACTGGAATTAAACAAGGGGTCCCGATCCTCGTCAGAGGATCTTGATTCATTGAGTTACGTGAGCCTTTTATAAGGAAGCAGGGCACACTGGTTTCCCAAGGAGCATCATGGCTCATGCACTAACAGGAGCCCATTGCCTGCCTCTTCAAAGCCCACCACCAAGCGGTCACCTCTCCGCAGATGAAGCTGCGTTTGTTCCTTTGGAGAGCAGCGTTCCCTGAGATCACCTTGTCCATTGGTCAGACGAATACTGGGAAGAAAGGCAGGAGGAGAATTTGGGATGAGCAGCTCTGTGCATCCGGAGCACTAAGATGATGTGGAGGGGGCGGTGGGGGAGGAGTCAAGAGGGTATGACTCCTACCTTGGGACCACTCTCCTTTTCCATCTCCACATAAACCACTCTTCTGTCCAACCACAGCACATGGGTTTGTGTAATATGGGCATCACCAACAAATAAGCAAGAGTAAGAAGAATGTCCCTGCAGGTTGCCCAGGATTTCTGTCTGCATGAATTAGAGCCTGCAGGGTACCCAGGTGCACTCTGTGATTGGTTAGAGAACTCAGCACACTCCTTCCTCAAAACTTGAGACTAGAGATTCTTCCCCTCTGGTTCGCTCCCGGAGAAGCGGGCAACCAGAACAAAAGAGCTGGCAGGTATTTGTTCGGCTGCAGAGTTGAACAAAGAAATGTTAAACAACACTGATGGTGGTATTGATTTCCTTCCCTCCCGCTCCAGCTGATGCCCAGCCGCTCACTCAGAAGCTGGCTGTCATCGGCTTGCGGCTGGTGGGCGACACCCGTGAGATGCAAAGCCTTGAAGATCTTACGTGAATATGAACCAGGGCTGTTGAACAGTGAACTATCTAGAATCCCTAGTACCCGTGCCCTTCTTGGTAGACCACAGCTCTCCATTGGGGCCCAGATAGATGGGCTTTGAAGGAGTCACACTAGTATCTGTTTACAACTCCTGCTTCTTTCTGTGCTCAAGAACTTTGGCCAGTGCTGACTTTCATTGACTACTTGACAGGATCAGTTCTGCCTCAAAGTTTCCCGAAGTGTCGGCCTGACTTCCCTGACTCTCTGACTACCAACACTCACTAATTAAGGGATTTGATATGTGTGTTTGCACTCGTCTGCCCATCTGGGCCTGCTCAGGAAACCCCGATTTACCAAAATTCAGACTTAAAAGACAGAACATGTATATATAGCTAAATGCTTCTCTTTTTAGTGAAAGGACTCATGGCTTAAATCATTCATCAAACAATGCACTCGCAGAAAAATTCATAAATAATATCAGGTGAGGCTATCAATAAAGCCTAGATAAATATCCTATATGTTCTATATGCCCTATATATTTAGAAAAAAATGGAATCATCCTACATTCTACAGGGGGAAACCATAATAATTAAACTGTAGAGCTGAGTGCCTTTCATTTTCTTGACAATTGCTTTTTGACAGAATGTCTGAAGAACCTGCCACACACGGCTCAACAGCTATTAGGGTCATAAATTACTTGAATAATGCTAATTACTCTTCGCTTTCAGAGTTCGTGATCAATAGATTTGTAGGGGCTTTTGTTTTGTTTTGTTTACTTTATTTCTTTGCACACATTAAATTTTCTACCAAGAATCACAGGACCAAGTCAGTCCTGGTTTTCATGATTTCCCTTGCACCTGACTTGGTGTAGGGTGAGGTGTGTGTGTGTGTGTGTGTGTGTGTGTGTGTGTGTTTATGTATATATATCATAGATGATATGTGTATGTATGTATATGTTCATATGTATATATGCATGTATATACATATATGTGTGTGTTAAATGAGGAATTCAGTCATTGAATGGGTCTGTCATCATTAGGATAGGGTTAATACAGTTGTGTGAATTCCACAGTATGACTTTTCTCTGAAAAACCAGTGAGTCTCGGGAAAGTTCCTGAAGATTCTTTAGTCAGCAAGGAGTTTATAAGGCCATGACTGATTTGAGTCTATCCACAGTCACCAAGTTTAAGCCAGATATTTGCATTCTAGACTTAAGCCCAGTGTAAAGAACTGTCCTATCTCAGAAGACTCCCCAAAGTATAAGTAGTGTAAGTTCATACTCTGCTAAGGAGCTTGTAGCCCTATCTTAAGTGATAAAATTCTTTTTGTAAACACTAATGTGCCCTATTAAGAGTCAGCTAGACAACATACCTACAAATCAAAACTCAGGTGTGTGGCAAGTTAAATACTAAATCCTCCCTGATTAGTGAAATAAATGTATATTCATATACATATGTTCATATATGAGTATCTATATAGTTCATATAGACATATATAAAAAACACACACACATAGAGAGAAAGAGACTAGCACCCTATACAGTGACTCAGAGGCACTTAACTAATATTCACCTTTTGTGCCGCCTTACATCTTCCTCAGAAGCACAGGCTAAACCATAAGATGTAAAACGGACCCGTGCTTGTCCTGAGAAAAGCAAGCTCCTAAGTAGAGGAAAGAAATAAACGGGCATCACCAGGTTTCCAAAGCATGTGGTCCTGGACAGAGCAAAAGCCATTTACATTTTCTGAGCATCCTTTCGCTCACCCACAAGTCTGTTAGCTCCAGCATTTATCAGTGTCTCTCCTGACCGACTGCACTCTTCCTGTCTCTCTCAGATAAAGTGGGGGACGGAAACAGCTGGAATATTATCTGAAGAGACAATTACTGTGTGGATATTAAATAAAATATATAAATAATTTGAAAAGGGTGGATTTTTTTTCTTTCTTTTTCTGTTCCTCCCCTCCCTACCTGCCTGAGAGTTATTCTAAAAAAATTCCTTGGGTGCTTCCTCTGCCGTGAACTCTCGCCGGCCCTCAACAGTAATGAGGACAACCTGCATTCAAGCCTATAAAGTCACAGAAGATTTCCCTCTCCTTCCCCTCCACACCTGAGCTCAGTGGGAACACGAGAGACCACAACACGACTCAGCAACACAGAATGTATCTTCTGCTCTGCATACATGTTTATCCAATTTTATCCAGAGACTCGTGTGCTCAGTTGCTCATTTATTTCTCAACCTTGTATAAAGAGTCAAGGAGGTGAGGGAAGGGGAAGGATGGACAGACCTATAGATGACCGATCTTTAGACAATGTCGTTAGCCTGCCAGATCTTATTACCGAACTGTGGGAGGTCATGTCTGCCACATCCCGACTCCATGGGGACCACCACATTTAAAACAAGATTGAAAAAAAAATGTGATGTGGGGAAAGGAAAAAGCCCTCATGGGCAGCCTTCAAAGGCAGAGACAGGTTGTGACTGGATTAACATTTATTGACTGTTTAAGCCTGCTTTTTTGCTTCAGGACAGAGATACACGGGTTTAATTGCAGAGGCTGTTCTGCCAACTGATCACTAGAGTGGCAACCAAAGCTTAACTAATCGGTCCTTCATTAGTGAAAAGTCTCTATTACAAAATAAATTAAGCATGTTCTGATCCTAACCTTCAGGTCCAACAGCATTACGGTGAAGTTTAAGCTGTTAGAGCCGGGAGAAACTTATTAAGGGTTAGCGCCGAAATAGCACTTTGCTATTGATTTTACAATACACAGGTATTATGATTTATGGGGTGCTGGTGTCACTCTAACAAGCTGAAGGACACACAATATCATCTCCAGCATCATTAAAATTCAGAAACCTCTAGAACGAACTCATCCACCACTGCACATTGTCCCAGACCATGGGGCTGGGCTCTAGTTTCAAACCGCCCTAAGCTTTGGGGCATCTGTATCTCTGCCTATTCGGCTGTCAGAACGCAGAAGGGCCCTTTGGAATGAATTCTGTACCTTCAGAATCGGATTCTGTTTCCATTCCCAGCTGCCACCGGTGTTTATTATTTATTTTTATCTCTTTGGGCAAATCTATGATATGCCTGTTTAAGAAAGGCTCTATGCGGTGTAGTATGTAATTCGAGCAAGGCGCTAACCAAATGAAGATGGGAAAGGTTGCTTTCTTTCTCAGCATTTAAAAAGCTGGCAGTACTTGCTGTGCTAATCAATCAATAGATATTCAATGAGCACCAATTATACTCCAGTCATAGTAATAAGAGGTAATCATTATGAAACATTTACACTACTGTGCTTCAGAATTGGTTAAGTGCTTTCACTTAGTAATATCTAATCCCACAAAATCCTCTAACATGTAAAGTATTTTGTATCTCCATCTTACTGATAAAAAATTATATGGGCCCAGAGAAGTCGAGCGACTCTCAGGGAAGTGGGGCACAGAGGTCCCATGAGGAACAGCCAAGGCTAGAAGTGACATAGTCTAACATCCAGGCAATACCCTAGGACCAGTCTTATACCTAATACCCATTTGATTACCCAAAGTACCATCCTTTAAAAGGACTTCTGTGTCTGCAATTCAGTAATTTGAAGATATTTCTAGTTCAAATCTAACCAAATACAAACCCAGAGAAAATTGGTCCCAGACTTTCTCAAACACCTTCCCAGCTAGTGGTACCACAATGTCTTAGAGTTTCTTTTCTCTGAGCTATATCATCATAAGGAGTACAATATCCTTCCAGAGGGCCTATCTTCTATGCTTTTAATCATTTTTGAGACTTCCTACTTTGCCTAAAACGATAGCACAATCAAGCACACAGTATTTTTTCTTTTCTTTATTATACAGTGCCTCAGCTCCCAACCCCAAAGTAAACACAATAATGAATGTTTAAAATAAGCCATAATGTTCATAACCAATGTTGAACTGCAAACTTAGAATTTAACTTTACACCCATGTTCTCCATGGCAATGTTTACCAAAGAGTGGCAAGTGATTTGTCTATTTTGTTCCTGAAAGTAAAGAATTTGAGGGTTGGTGTAGAAAATCTTATTCCAAATTTCTCTCGTATTTGGCTCTATAACTCCAAATTACATCCATTAGATCTGTTATAACATATTTTTGATTCATGTTCTACTTTATAATTCTAGATCATTTCCTGTCTAATACACAATGCTCCATTTTCTAAATTCCATTTGGCATTTCTCTTCCCATGGACATTATATACGCTGTGTCCCTATTAAGAGCTGTCTCAATTTCACTAGCCAGTTTTACAAGTTGAAAGGTTATTAGATGTTGGGTTCTGTTCGTTGGGTCCTTTCACCATCGTGGTTGCCTTTCAGCATCTGAGTCTGCAAGAATCTGAAAGAACAACAGCAGGCGCCTGGCCCCTGTTGGGTTAGATGCATCTTCCCGTGGTTAGCTAACCACCCAAGTCAGCTTTTCCTGATTCCGAAAAACCTGCCAATGCCAAGGTGTCTCCATGGCTCTGACTGTCTTCTCTATGGGCCCTTTATCTCGAAGGGCTCCTTTCTCCACTCTCTACCTACAAAACCAAAATCCAGGACCAGCAAGACTGTGTACCAGGTAAAGATGCTTGCTGCCAAGCATGGCCATCCAAGTTCCATCTCTGGGATTCACGTGGGGAAAAGAAGGGAACAGATTCCAGCATCCGTCTACACGTGCATGCGTGCACACACACACACATACACACACACATAGAAATTAAACTACAATTCATCATCCATGTTAGAGGCCCAGTATTACCTCTGCCAGGAAGCCTTCTATAACCCCCCAAGTTAGAATTCATCTCCCCATTCCCGTCATTTCCCTGTGTAAAGCAGCTAAATTTTGACTGAATCAAAAGACTATCTCAAAGGAAGTTACATATGAAATGACAATTATGTCCAAGCACATTTTTGTTGTATTTATTCAGCTGGTCACTGGACACATGACGTTGCTCTGCAATATCGTAATCTTGATCTCACATCTTCCACGTGTTTTCCTGAATGTCTTCATTTGATCTTCATTTGATCATGGAAACCCTTCATGGCATCTTTAATCTTTCTCATGCAAGCAATTAGAATGCTTCTTGTGCCCTTAGCGGTGTTTCCTGTAATGCCAGAATTCATCTAAACTTCTCTGCCTTGTGGTGTGTGCCTGACTATGCCTTCACATCCACTTTGATCCGAAACATCCTCAGGAGCTACCTCATGGACCGCTCTACTTCATCTAACGCAAGTTCTCACAGGCTAGAAATTACCACCAGGGAGTACGGAGAGGCTGACCTGGAGTTGCTCTAGCTGAGAAAGATTCACGAGTTGGCTGCAATCACTGTCCCGTCCCTGACCCCGCCCAAAGGGAAAAAGTTGGCCCCACCTGCATGTGAAAGATGAAATCACCCACAACGCACAGGTTGGACACATAGAGTTTTATTGTTATTAAATATGTTTTTACACAGCCACATGCCTTCTTCCAACAGGGTCATCTTGACAACCCCTCTAGTTTCGCTGGCCCATTTCTAGAAGTTATAGTTTTGACTTGGTTTCCTTTTAGCCCCTCATGACCCTGACCTCTAAATTCAATCTGCCTTTATCGCAACGGTGTCCATTTTCTGCATCTCATCTCAGGAGCCTACACAGCTGACACACCTCCCCCCATTTTTGTTTATAGCCTGCCACTCCATAAGTAGACCCCAAGTCTTTACCATGACCCGAGCTTCTCCCCAACACCTTGACTGCATCCTGAATCCATTCACAACTTACTCCAAAGGCCTGTGTGGGATCTGATCGCCCTCCAACCCCCCCATCAGTGGCTCACTCCTCATGGAATCTTACGTTTGCCTCCATGCCAGCTCCTAGCCATGTCTGTTACCCTTTATGATTTTTTTAATCCATCTCCCGACCTATCCTCCCTGACGACAGCTGTTTTCCTTTAGGCCCAGAACAACTTCTTAAGGCATCACCTAAATATTTATTGAACAAATAAATAATGAAAAGGCATGGCCAATATTGGTTTCCCTTCCTGCAAAAATTAATATGCCCCCAAACTCCAGAAACATCTTCAGGTGTAATCTAAGGGCTTTGAAAAACTATTTTTCCTACCATGGATGACATAGAGGAATGTCATGGGGGTTAACAGAAACGTGTGCTGTGAGCCATACTTCATATATCGTGAATCTGTATTTGTCTCTATAAACATGACCTAAACTTCAATTTGATAAACCATAACTGCTCTTTTTGGAGTTTCTTACTGTATTACCTAGAACAGCAGGGAGACAATGTGAGCACTAAGGAACCTCATGACATCTTTTTCAGAAATAATATCTAGACAGTTTAAACCATCTTCAAAGGATTCTAGGAAGGACAGGAAAACTCACTCATTCTTCTTTCTAGTTGCTGCCGCTAAACAAAGGCCCACTGTAGCCCACCGGGTTTGCTAGATGATTAGGCCGGCACCGTTATGTTACCGTTATGTTAAAACCTAGACGTGCCTTTGCGTCTCCTCATCACTTCTAACTCGTGACGTCACCCTTTCACTCCTTGAGTAAATCCAGGATCTGCCCTAGCCCCTATAAATCTGTTCTGCCCCTTCGGTTCTGTCTCGGTGTACAGCATACTGTAAATAATCATACTGGAGCGCTGCGGCTAGTTCTGTGGTACACTGGAGACCCCTATTGGTGATAGGCGGACTGTGACTTCCTAACCCGATGCAGTGAACAGCTACAAAATAAGGCTTCTGCTTGCCTCCTATGGGTTCCAGTGGAGCAGAAAGAGATGCCACTGGCTCTTTTTGCATACTAATTAATCTGTTTGTGGAAACAAGCATGTGCGGGCTTACTGCGCTTTGCGTTTGTATGACGACATTAAACAAGGAGATCGTACAAACGAACAAACACAAAAAATAAACAAAAAAAAACCCCAGTATGTAACCCCTGTAACTTAAGGGCAGTCCGTTTTCAGTAAACAATCCACAATAAGGATGAAGGCAACATGGAGGCTTCAAACGTGCCCATGGACCAAAATGTGCCCAGCCAACATCCAAGGTCCAATCTCACCAAGATCTGTAGTGAAATATGAATTGTATTTGCCCAACATTAAAAATAATTTTTCTGATAAAAGTCTCATAAATGATTGAGGTTTTTCTGGGCCCTTAAAAGATACCCTACTTAATTTAATTTTTTTAAATTGACTTGTTTTAAAATCTCTGGATGTCAAAAAGAAAATTTTTGTTTCCAATCGTAAAGGAAATTAATTTATAATAAAGCCACGATTCCCTCTTCAACACTGAGGCGTGTGCTCTGATGCAGATGTTGAAATTAGTTTGACACTTGAGAAGAAGAAGCAGCTGTTTCCATTATAATTATAATATAAAAAGTGATGCATGGCGCCAAGCGTGTGCTAAGCCATTCATCTGGGGAGAAAAGGTTGTCTGAGGACACTGTTTTGTAAATGCTGTCCACTGCTTTCCTTTCGCTTTCCGAAGGGTAACAGCACATGAGCATGAGAGCCTCTTATTTCAGACATTCGCTATGAAAATGCTAGCATCCCACCCTGTCCACACCAGCCTCAAACAGGCAAGTTCGCCACAAGATGAAAAGTGTCTTCGCACCAACACGTGGCATGTCCGTGTCCTTTAACTGGCGTGTTATTATTTATTAGATAAAAACACTAATAAGGGGGACTACCTAGGCAAAAATAATATGCAAGGGCAGTCAAGCCTTGGTCACCTTTTCTGTTGGTTGTATGAATGTTCTTTGCTGAAATTCTGCTTTTCAAATTAAATAATTTGCCTGCCTTCTCCCTCCCCTTCTCCTCAAGTCTCTCCTTCCCTCTCCCCTCTCTTCCCCTCCTCTTTCTGCTCCTCTCATCATCTCCTCCCCTCTCCTCTCCTCTCTCCAGCTTAGAACACAACTGTGGCAGCCTTGAGCAGAGACTCCGAGCAGAGGGCAGAGCTTGGGCACGGAGCACACAGCTCTGAACCCCAGGAGCACAGTAGAAAATACACATTCCTGTTCACGCGCTGAACTTTTGGTGATCTCTTATTTCCTTGGCACATACATCAGCCTCTCCTATAAGCGTGTGTAATTTATTCACAATTACTTCCTAATCCTATTTGAAATGGAAACAAATATTTCCAACCTGCACTATGTAAGAGCTGTTCCCTACAAAGTCAGAATTGTTAAGAGGGTAGCTGTGGTCCCATGAGGTATGAGCTCTCCCTTGGAAAATACATTCGTCTTCCCCTCTCTAAGGCTCCCTTATAGACCCAGCACAAATCAATGCTTTCTTGGCATAAAATAGGTTGGGGAGAATTTTTTCAGTGGTCAAAAAGCTACTAAGTTAGTGATGTAAACTCCTGAGGTCTAGCCTGTGGCAGTGCCTCTGCTACCACTTTTCCCAAATGAGTTTTTGGTTTTGTTTTGTGTATCTGTGGTTTTCTTGAAATACCTGGGCACCATCTTCAACTGGAGGAGTTGGCAACTGTCTATAAAACAGAAAGCACACAGGACTTCTTTCTGGGGCATCTCCGTGGGTCCTGCCGTGGTGCCCAGCAAAGAGCATTTCTGGAAGGCACAGGGGGAGGCAAATAAGCCTCCCACAGCAGCCAGACCCAGCACCCATTGCCACACGGGCTCTGGGCTCTTTACTCTTTTATGCAGCTCTGAACACAGCAGGAGGAGGACCCTGAGACGCCAGTGTTCCTGTGAACTTCCATCTTAAAAAAGAAATGTTACCCTAAAGAAGAAAAGATGGAAAGTTCAAAGGGCAAAACGATGCCACCCCTGCTGCAAGCTCGTCCTGTTACTCCTTCCTTCCTTCCTTGTTCTCCTCATCTGTGGAATGAGCATTGTGACCCCTCCCTGCCTGGGTCATCCATGAGGGTGAAGGGTAACATGGGAGCAAAGGTGCCTTGAAGAGCGATAGATCCAGTTCCAGTGTGGGGTTATTATTACCCGTACTAAGGTCAGAAAGTGCCAGAGCTGTTCATTGCTATTAGCAAAATCCAATTCCTTTTGTTTGAGTTTTGCCTGTAGAAAGCAATAAAATGGAGTAACTACCCATTAGTCAGTAGTCTGCATGCACCAGAACAGCTGAAGCACCAGATTTTTTTTCCTTTTTGGTCAAAAAGCAGAATGCTAAACTCGTGTTATCGCAGGAGATGGGGGGCAGGTAGGAGGGGTGTTACTGGGTCAAAATGCAGAGTAGATTGGAGATGCAGTCAGAGTTTGGAGGGAGAGATCTAAGAAGCATCTTTTTCCTTCCAAGAAAGAGCCGAATCTACATCTCAGGTCAGAGTCAGAAAGAAGGGTTAGCTGGAACGGAGGTCCTCTATTGGTCAGCCTTAGCCGGCAGAAAGCATACCGCCATGCATTCTCCTCTGCCACACAGTTCTGAATAGCAATTTGCCCACCGGCTAACCACCTCAGCACAAACACCGGAGCGCTCCTGCTGAGTCTCCGGAAGCCTACTTGTCTGCGAGAGCACAGTGTACAGAGAATGTCGCCACAAAGCTCGGAGCCACCGTGCAATGCAAACAGTCCTCAGGTCCTGCTGTGACTTGGCACACCCCGCTGGACAGCTGGAGACCGGAGAAGAGAGGCCGCCAGGAACACGTGACAAGGGATTTTCAGGCAATTTTCTGGACCCCAGCAGTCTCCCCGGCTTTACTATTTCATGGGCAGACAGAGCTATGAGCTACGTACAGATAGATTACAGTGTGGTATACTCTATTTATACCCAATGGGAGACACAATAAAACACTCCAATGCCTCCCCGATCCCATTTGTGAGCTGGTGCAAGAAAAAAAAAATAGGGAGACAATTTGCCATAGCCTTATGTTATGCCTAATATAATTTTGGAAATCAGCTATTGCCCCAAACAACATTTTATTGCATGCATCAAAAAGATTTAGCTTGCTAAGGGTCACATAAGTGTACTCAGAATCTGCTTCAAAGCCAAGAGACACTAGAGAGAGATGGTTTATTATCCATCGCGTTCCTCCCCCCACCCAGAAGATTGCTTTCAATGAAGTGCTACCAGGGATCATTAAAAAAAGATTGCTCATTTTATGTAGCCTGAATCTCTGAAACGGTAGTTAGCTGAATTCCAGTGGCAAGAATGTGTGGAAGACAACGCCAAGAGATAAGCAAAAGTGAGTTAAATCAGGAAGACAGGCTCAGTAGCAATTAGTCTAATGTAATATCATTTTTAATGGAAGGAAGCTACATTTTCTAATTCCCCCTGAAAACCCTAGGTGCTGAATGGGTTATAATAAATGCACACAGTAAAAAAGAAACAGGTACACTCATCTTCCAAGCATCCTATTAACCAGAATGCTAGTGCTGCAAAATGCAACACAGTAAACAATGCTTTTCCTGTTAGAATAATGATGCATGGTTTATTCTTTTATACCATTTAGCACTTGGGGACCACATCCATTTACCAAAATAATACCAAATTAGTACTGTAAATATTGAAATCAGACCTTTCAGGCCAGCCAGTGGCCTAATTTTCCCTTCAATCTGCTCTTAATCGCAATTCATCAATAACGCTACCTTATTATCGGACTTTGACAGCAAGCTAAGGCTTTTGATAAATGATACATCTCAGGCCAGATTTAAAATTTGAATCTCAAGTGCTAATTATCTGTACAGGCCTAGTTAATAACGAGATCTCTTGTTAAATATCTGATCACAGCACGGGCATCATTTGTCAAGATCCTCAAGCCTACCTTAGAGACCGCCTCTTTGAATCCTCCCTTGCCTACCATATGTAAAACTGGGATCTTTGTTTCTATAATAAGCTTTTATTAGGAGGCTGACATGGTGATTAAGCTCGCTGTAGACACACACAATGAATTAGACAATTAGCCTTGCTGCTTTAGAACCACTCAGACTCCTCGCAAGACAAAATAATTGATATTGAATTTTAACTTGATGCGTTCCACATTTAAACCCCAATTTGCAAAGTACACCTGGAAGGCCTCTTGCTGCCTTTCCCTTGCAGTCTGTGCTGATGGGATAAAGGCTCCTGCAGCGTGCATGGGAGAGCACAGAAGGCGCGACGCACTGCGATCACTTCTCAGTGGAGCACAGAATTTTCTAGCATTAATGGGAAAGGTAATTACCTAGGTCTAACTTTATAGCCTTTTCTCTAATGAAACTATAATCTCCCAGGCCTACACACTTTAAGCATTTGCATGATTTTAATGATTTCGGTGCCATAAGTGTCGGTATACCCCTTTGTTTTAAAACAAAACGCCTTCAACACAAAGACGTTAATTATATTTTCTGTTATTGGCACAAAGTGAGGCTGAGTCAAAGTAGGGGGGCATTATAAAAACAACCAAGGACAGTGTTCGCCTATGGCCCTCCAAAAAGATGAACCCCAAATAAATACATCTGCTTCTTCCTTCCCCTCCTTCCAGCCCCAAGCTCAACCTACACTACATGACACATAGGATAAAGTCTGACTTTGGTCCTACACAGAATGGGTACCATACAGGACTGTGGCATCTGGTCCCTAACAGAAAGCAATTTTTGTCTCCTCACAGGAGCATTTTGAGCAATGGGCACAGCTGGAAATTTCCAGAGTTTTTTCTGTCATGTAAAGCTGAGGCTGGGAGAGGAGATGAATGGAATGTTCTCTGTGGGTAACACAGAACCAAAATTGAGGTACCCATCTAAATGGCTCGCTGATCCTAGGACCTGTTAGAGCAACTTGTGTTGCTGTAGGAATAAAGAGTCACATCTTTATTATGAACTCCAAAAGCCCTTACTCAACCAGATAAGCAACCTACACAGTCCTGAGTGGGGTGTCCAAGAGAGGAACAATGGCTTCTCCTCTCATCAACTGCTCCCCTCTGTTCTGTCTTCGCTCTCATCCTGGGCTCTCTCCATCCTTGGCTGGAGGCTAGAGGGCCTAATGCTACTAAGGTTACATCATGGACAGAGAAAGAAGCGATGTTTTCAGAGGCACAGCAATCACCAGGGTAACCAGACCTCTCCATGCTAGGAAGGAGTCTGACCTCCTCTCCCCAAGTGGTAGTGATGAACCTGGAGAGTGTGGCACTTTGATTTACCACTGGTGCCAAAGAAAAGGCACCATTTTCTGAGCACACCTTTCCCACCATTTCTACAAAACCCAGACAGTGCCCAAGTCTCAGTGAAGTGGTTTATGAGTTAGAATTTGACTCTTTGAGAGATGAAGGGCAATTTTAATCGATGTCTTAGAGTATCGACTAAATAGTTGCTTACAGAGAAGTCTCAAAAAGCACAGAGCTATTTCTTCATACTAAAAGTGAAGTCAGTAAGGAGACTGAAATGATAGTGCTGTCTGAACAGGGAAGAAGTCCATTCTCTGAGCTCTCAAATACACAAAACTAGCAAGACCAGATCTTTCTGAAGTTTCTTTGTTTGATTTTTTTCCACTAACACTATTTAAGTAATATCTTCCCAGTAGATATATCTTATTTAAAAAAAACTAGATATGGGTCCTGGAAAGATAGCTCAGTGGATAAGAGAATTTACTGCACTTGTAGAGGGGACCCAGGTTCAGTTCCCAACACCAACATGGTGGCTTCCAACCATCTATAACTCCAGTTCCAGGGGGTCAGAATCCTTCTTCCCAGGCACAGGGCACACACATGGGGCATGTACATACATGAAGACAACACACACACACATACACACACAATCTTCAAAAATAAATAAAATTAGATATAAATCTAGGTTCTGCAAGTTACAAAATGCAGCCTTGGGTGAGCCAAGAAACCTCTCTGGGTCTTAACACCATTAATAAAAAAAATCACAATGATCCGTGTCTTAATACTAGAAATGCTATGGGGATTACGATCTGCTCTTGGAGTAGGACTTGCCAAGTGTTTTAGAACTATTACCATCTAATAACAGTGCTGCTAGTTGCTGTATGTCCAAGGACAGTGTGGACGGGTTTTCAGTAGGTGATGAATGGATGGTTTTCTTTAGAGTTAGTCTCCAACGACTGCACAGTTTAAAGATCACAAGAACATCATGTCTAGGAATGACAAAAAGACATTCAAAAAACACTTCTGTCTCTTAGACAGGATTTGCAATCGCAGCCACAAGTTCAAATAAATAAAATTGATAGTTGTTTTTCAAAAGACTAAAAGGAAATGTCATATAGTTCATTAGCATAAAGAGTGAATGACAGAGTTGAGGAGATGCTTCTATGGGTAAAGTGTTTTTCGGGAAAGCTTGAGGACCTGCATTTGGAGTCTTAGCTCCCAACTGAAAAATGAAGCACACATCTGTAACTCCAGGTCAAGAATGGTGAAGAGACCTCATCTCAAAAAAAAAAAGTCAACTCTACTCTGGAGCACCCACTCTAACAGGGATGTCTTTATCAAACCTCTCCCCTGAAGGCTCAGGGATCTCTGAGGTAGAGGAGGCAGAGGTGGCGGATGACTCCATGGAAACCGTCTTTTAGACACAACAGGGTACATCTGAACTCAGAGAGACTGTGACAGCGTGCACAAGACCTGCATGGGTTCAAGCCAGACAAAATCCCAGTCTGGAGAGGGAAGGGGGCACAAAGTCCACCTGTACCTAAAGAGGCCCGCTACAAAGATCTTTGCAATTGATACCCTCTGGGAAAGAAAACTTTGCTTTGTCCTGATGTTTGGAGCTGCAGTGGGTGTCACTCAGCCACACTCCAGGGCAGGCCCCGTGAGCCAGAGAGATTGGTCAACACCAAACACACATGTGGTTTTTGTCTTCTTGTCTTACTCTGTTTGGGTGCTTTCTGTCTTATTGGTTTTTTGTTTTGCTTTGTTTTTTGGTGTTGCTCATTTGTTTGTTTTGATTTTTTGATGTTTTTTCTTTCTGTGAGAAAGAGGAGGAGGAGAGAGAGAGAACTTGTGGCTGAACGATAGGGCACTTTTATTACTCACAAGGCCCTGAGTTCAAGCCCAAGGACCACCAAAAGAAAAAAAAAGATTGTTTTGGGAAAATCAATTCCATTTAATCTTCCTAATGTTATCTCTGACTGATGTGACGATGGAGAAACTAGAAACCGTCTAACCTCTGCAGGTTGGATCTAATGAGCAAACATTACAAATGAGTGTAAGCGAGTGTGACCGAAGAGGGGGAAATGAACCATTCTTTATTTCACACTTGCATAATATTGACTCAGGTCATTGTTTCTGCTAATCACATAAAATGTGACCGTATTTATGTAGTATATGGAGTTGCTGTGATAAAATGATTTGGAATGAAAACTGATGTCAGCACACCGCTTTCAATCTAGTATGTGTTTCCAGCCAGTCCCTCCTCCCTACCTCTCCTGTGACGGCTTCTACAGGAAGTGCCCAGTGCTTGCTCTGACTATTGACAAAGACACTATCTGGGCTCGTGGGAAAACGCAGGGGTAACACCCATCAAACACTAGGAGTACATACTGAACGATCTATCGTTATTCCGCTGCTCTCCCTGGACCCTGGTATCAGCAAATGTAACTACACGAGCTGATGCTCACAACCAGAGCCTTTTAGGGGCGAAACACTAGACTGAGTCCATTACCGCCATTGCTACCCTGATGCAGTGTTCACAGCTATGGGAGAAATTTGACACATTTAGGAGAAACGGGGGTCAGTTTCAGGGAAGAAAAATAAAACATAAAGTTTCATATGTTATTAGTAGGCCACAGATTAAAATCCATCTGCCATCCTGATTGTGGTGGTTTGAATGAGAACAGCCCCTGGAGGGGGCCTCTATTGGTGGAACTATTTAGAAATGATTAGAAAGTATGCCCTTGTTGGCAGAGGAGTGTCACTGGGGGCAGGCTTCAAGGTTTCAAAAGCCCATACTGTTCTCCCTAACCCTCATCTTATCCTTGTGGATCCAGATGTGAGCCCTCAGCTACTGCTCTATGCCACATCTCCCTGCCTGCTGCCATGCTCCCCACCATGATGGTCCTGGACTCTAACCCTCTGGAACTCTGAGCCCCAAATAAACCATTTCTTCTGTAAGTTCCCTTGGTCGTGTGTCTCATCCCAGCAATAGAAAAGTAACTACACCAGAAATCCTTGATAAAACTGAAATTCATTTTTAAGAGGCCAGCAAGATAGCTCAGCAGGTAAAGGCACTTGTTGCACAAGTCTAACAATCTTTGTTTTATCTTCAGGGTTCAATCCCAGAACCCAAGGAAGCACATATACACATCACACCCACCCACATACACACACACACAGAGATAAAGTGAGCAACGACAAAGCCAGATGATAATAATAAATGTATTTATTTGACATTGAAACTCACTTTTGAGCTCCCATGGGCTGCTCTTCTGAGCTGCTAATAGACTGGATGGCAGCTTCATCCTTGTCGCTTCTCCTGGGGCCATAACTGTCCATCATTTCCATCCTCCACACCTGTGTGAGAGTCCCTCACCCTCAGCCACTGTCCGGACATTTCAGGACCTTCAGGGACCAGTCTCTTCAACCCTGCAGAATCCAGATTTGTGATGATGAGATGCATAGAGTCTCCTAAGAGGGTCATCTTTAAAGAAAATGATGTTCGCTTTCCCTTTCTAGGTGGTAACTGTTGGAGACCAGCTTCGACAAAAATACCACTTACCAGGGCAGGGGCATGGGGATTAGAAAAACTGTAAAGAGAACAAAGACACAAGTGAAAATAATCAAAAAGAAAATGTAGGATAGTGCTGGGAGGGAGTTCCAGTGAATACTGAAATCTGCCTGTGTAGTGATAGGGGAGTGCGGGCCTGCTTTTGTCCCACCCGGCTCCCGC
>LOJH01001946.1:0-29822 GCA_001685095.1 Ellobius talpinus
TTGCTCTATTCAATTAAGCTCTCTATTCTTAATTTACTACTAAATCCTCCTTTGTCCTTTAGTTTCATAAAGGGTAGCGTGATGTTCTTAGTAAGAAAATGTAGCCCATTTCTTCCCACCGCATTGGCTACACCTTGACCTAACGTTTTTATGATGGTTCTCTTGCTTACTTTTATCCCTTTTTAGGGTCTGTAGAAGATGAACTTAGATTTCGACTTGAAGTAAATATTTTTTATCTGAAGTGAAGACATTACATACAGTAGCTGTATTTCCCTGAAGAAATGAATCATTTTTGTGTAACTTTCCCTGGTCTGTCAAATGATGGACTTTTGATTTTTGCCAAAATCTTTGGCAACCTTCCCTCAACTGGGCTTAAGCTAACATAAAAGAACCCTCCCCACACACACAGGCACCAACATGGATCCCCATTAAGTAAATGTGAGCATTTGTTGATTTGTATTTATAATATAGGTGGGGGGGGAGTCTGTTTCCCAGGAGGAGGACAAAGCTTCTTGTTGAGATCCTTAGGTTCTGGTGGTAGCTACTAGTAAATAATCGCATTATCAAATTGATTTCTTTATACTTAACGATATTTGGTTTGCGTGTGTGTCTGTGCACCATGTAAGTACCTGATGCGCACAGAGGCCAGAAGAAGGTGTCAGATTGCCTGGGACGGGAGCCACAGATGGTTGTGAGCTGTCATGTAGGCACTGGGAATTGAACCCAGGTCCTCGGGAAGAACAGCCAGTGCTCTCAACATCTCTCCATTCTCAAACTTGATTTTTATAAAGAAGCAAATTGAAGTCTTTTCCTAAATAGTTTCTGTCAGTGGTGTTATTGCCATTAATACATTTTTTTAAAGGAGGCTGCCTTGGGGAGGGTCCTGCTTTGCTTTGAGCCATTCTTGACTGTTACTATTGAATTAGGGTGCCCCAAGCTGCCACCCCCACTTTCCTCAGAATTGCTCTCTGTGTGACTGAGTCTAGTTTGTGTTCTCCAGAACCAGGACCCCCAGACTTTGAGGAATGGCTCTGACATCCACAGACAAGTGTCTGCCTCACCTTCATCCGCCACTTATTTTATTATAATAAATAATAGCCAACCCCATTGTAGTGTTCAAACAATGCCTCCTCACAGAAGAGTGTGAGCAACCAAGGGTGGACACTTACATTTCATGATAAATGGGAGTTTCTGGGCCTGGAGAGATGGCTCAGCCAACTAAGGCACTGGCTGCTCTTCCAGAGGACCAGAGTCCAGTTCCCAGCACCCACATGGCAGTTTCCAGCTGTGTGTAACTTCAGTTCCAGGGGGTCTGGTGTTCTCTTCCGTCTTCCATGAATACGAGATATGCCCATGGTGCAAGGACATACATGCAGGCAAAAGCCCCTGACACATAAAAATAAACGTTTTTTTCAAAAGTGAGTTTTCACATTTGTCTCTTAGTGTGTGGCTTATTTCCTCTTCGTCTTGTGGGATCTTCATGGCTGTAGTCATGGTTTCAGCTATAAATAACTGCAAGGACAGCCCTGCTGGACGCCAGCTAGAGCCTTTATTTCTCACAAATACTTGTAATGGTCTGGTACACCCACTACGTGCTTCCTTTCGGACATTGTTTCCCAACACCTGCATACCAACTGGGCCTGTCCCCTCTCTCTTTAGAAGTGTTTAACAAACGCTCTATCTTTACCGTTTGGAGGCCGTTCCCAAATACTGCTAATTAGCGCCCCCCCCCACTTCTAGGTTTGTGAAACAGATCCACTCTTCTCTCTCCAAGGGCATCTCAGCTTGAAATCCAGGAAGCAGTGGTGGATGGTGTCCATATCCATGACTTCCTGAGATGGAGGAAAAGTGTGGATGGCATCTGGGGGACAGGGGCTCTTTTCCAGCTTGTTTCCTGTAAGTTCAATTGGAAGACCTTGTCTGTGCAAATAGATTTCAAAATAGAGCCTGCCCTTTGACTGTCTCCATAATTACATGGCTCGCTCTGTATTTTATTTGGCAGCCAGAGCAGTTAACCCCTGGAAGGAAGGGGCTGATGGCATGCCCAGCTTGCCTTCCCAGACATGTCCATGGGAATGAATAAACCAGTGTTTGGCAAGGCCCACAGCTAAAAACACACCAGAATCGTCTCTAACTGAACTGAGCTCTCTGGGAATAGATTTAATAATGTTTATTATGACTGATTAAAAAACTTAACTCTGTCCTCAATGTGTGGATTGTGGAAAGGTACTAATTGTTTTTAAAAAATTGGGAGTCGGGGGAGTTCCTCGTTGCTTTGATGTAAGCAACATCTGTCAGCAGGATGAATTTGCTGTTGTTTAGTTTCAAGAGCCCTTGTCCGTCAGCTTTGCCCAATCAGTTTTGCTTCAGCCTGGGGCAATCCCTCCATGTGTGTATGTGTTTTTCCTTCACCAAATGCACAGGTTATTTCTTGTGAAACATGAGCTTCTCTTCTGCTTTATAGCTGCCTGGAAATGGGAAGGACCCACCATGCCCTCCCTTCTTTTTCAAACATGTACATCCTCATCCTAGATGGCAGAAGCATCCTAGGGAGTGACTCAGACTTTTTCATTTTTCTTCCACAACCTTTATGGAGGTAGGAAACCTTTTACACGGAGGACAGTCAGGGCTTTAGGTCAAGAGGTGGGGGGAGATGCAGCCTTCTCTTGGACTCCAGGCACATGATGCTCTGAGAGCTGTGGCTTCTGCTCGGAGTGAGTGGTTGGAGTCAGTGGAAGTCTCATCTTTCTGTAATTCTAAGTCTGCGCTTCAAAAATGTGTTCCTTGGGGATGGGATTTTCTAAGCCTACTGGAGGAAGCAGCATTTTTGAGCAGTAAAACAAAACCAAACCCTGTCAGATTGCTGACACAAAGTAAGTTGCCTTTTTTTTAAGTTGAAGTTAATTCTTATTTAAGCAAATCATTTGGTTAAAATTAAAATTATCAATGACTGCAAGAGCCACAGTTGAAAATGAATTAGTGAAACATTGTTGTTTTCTCTCTTGGTAATCATAAATCATTTAAATCTGGCAGACAGTCCTCCCTTCATCCAAAATAATTGCCTCCATTTGTAAAATCAATTAGATGTTAATATGCTATAAATAATAGTTTTGTTACTAGACTTTGGCATTTGCTGATCATTATGAAGAAATATATTCAGCAAGACATTTTACAGGGTGTCTTTTCAATCCCGTATTATCTCTGGTTGACATTGTTA
The DNA here is from genome assembly GCA_001685095.1 of Ellobius talpinus. Lineage (NCBI taxonomy): Eukaryota > Metazoa > Chordata > Mammalia > Rodentia > Cricetidae > Ellobius > Ellobius talpinus. The sequence goes on from LOJH01001946.1 coordinate 3,218, forward strand.
GCGAGCGTAAGGTCATGCCAGGCTGTTTTATTGTGTTGTTCTCTACCCAGATGTTTGATCCTCCTGAATGTAGCGTAAATGAGGATGGGTGGCCTGCTGCCGAGTGGAAGTCTGTAATGGAAGATCGAGGTGCTGGTAGCCACGCTAGAGTACAAGCGCACTTGTTCACTTTTACAACTGCTTAAAATAATGAACACTTTATAGGCCCCTTTGAAAGTTCATTCAGACCTCACCCCTAAGGATACTTGTTGACCAAAAGAAAACTCACATTTTCAAGGGTAAAATTGGCTTAATAAAGGGTCATTAGTTAATAACGGTACGCATAAAAACCCAGGGCACGGTGGGCGAAATGGAAGCATTTCATTAAGTGGTATAGAATGCACAAACAGATAACAATTAAAATGGACCCTGAGTTAAAAGGCCAATAAATACGGGGCAGGCTGTGTGCAGTGACGTTAATCATGGAAGACATAACCCTCCCTCCAGCATGCAGGGTTCCACAGCCCTACCTCTCAGACTTAACTTATGAAGGGAAATAAAATGCAGTGTTTAGAAATTGATGTTATTACCAAATATGAAAACATTTAAATCCATACACTAGACTTATTATATCCCATGTATAAATTTAAAATACAAAGCCCATGCAGCAGGAGGCAGAGGACACAGCAATTTCAAGAGACATTGAGCCCACACAGCTACTCCACAGAGGGGAAGAAACGGGTGTCTGTCAATTTCACAGTTCAGCTTTAGACTCTGATAGGAGTTTTGTGACACTGAATGTAATTTGTGTCATTGCCTTTGATAACAGTAAATATTCTGCTCCCACAACGTGTGGATTTGCTCCCTGTGGACACCCTCTAGCTTTTCTGCTAGGGAGTCAGCAGTAACGATACTCTGATGAAGCCAACAGGAAGGGACTCCTTGCTGCTCTGGGCTCCCTGTTCTGAGGTGGTTCCACCAGTGCATCCTAAACATCACATAGGTCCATTTGCCCCTGCAGTAATTAGCATACTCCTGCATCTTCCTCCCCAAGCAGCTTCACCAAAAGAGCACATGCTGTGCGTCTGGTGAACCGCACTGCCAAGAGGACCAGGCAGTGTTCTTGTCTCTGAAGATGGTCACTGAGCGCCACATTAATAGCAAATTGGAAGTTAGATATAGTTATAGGTATTGTAAGACAGAACTATATAGAAAACAGACTTCTTATCAGATACTATGGTTGAGTATGTTCCTAGAACCCTGGTTATATTAATAAAGATTGGGATTTTAATTTTGCCAAGTCTACTTTTGGATTTGTTTATTTATTTGTTTGTTTGGTTAGGTGTTTTTTTTTTAATTTGAGATGGGGTTCCTCTGTGTAGCCCTGGCTGTCCTGGAACTTGCTCTGTAGTCTTGACTGTCCTGGAACTTGGAGATCTGCCTGCCTCTGCCTCCCGAGTGCTGGGATTAAAGGCATGCACCACCACTGCCTCCTCGCCTTTTGCATTTGGAATTTTGACTATTACTGATTGATTTAAATATGATAGAGCTGGGGAGGTGGCTTTTGGGGTAAGAATGCTTCCTGGGCAACCATGGGGACCTGGCTTCAAAATTTGAGCACCCATGTTTAAAAACTGGGCATGGGCCTGCTTACAGCTCCCAGAACTGGGAGAGGAAGACCAGAGCTATCAGGGTTGCTGAGGATTGCCAGACAAGTCCAGATTTAGTAAGAGATCTTGCTTCAAAGGAATAAGGGAGAGATGAGTTAGAGAAGGACCCCTAGAGAGTCCTCCCCAGACCTCCACACCAGAGAGAGAGAGAGAAGAGAGAAGAGAGGCATCTTATACACCAAAAATTAAAAGTTTTTAAAAATTACCATATGATAAGCATAGCTAATGACCCCCTCCCTAGATACCATTTACAGGGTGATGGGAAGACCAATCAATGTCTTCCAAGACTTAAACCTATGCTCATGTCAGCTGTGAAAACACTTATCTTTTTTTCTGGTCAGTAGTGAATAGTTAGTAGAAAAATGTATAATAGTATGTGAATATCATGTTACTTTATGATAGCATGTATAAGGTAACTTTTATTAAACTGAAAGAAAATACTTCAAATATAAAGGTTAAGTGGATTTGATTAGAGCCATTGCTGTCAACAGATTAACTGTGTCTGGCTGAGCTTCCAGTGTTTGGTGTTTGCCCATACAGTTGTTGGGGTAGGGGGCATGCTTGTATCTTTCTGGCAGTGAGACTGCCATTTGGCAGGACAGATACATTAGCCACACTGTTCACCCAGAAAGTGAATACCTCACAAGCCTTACCCAAGCATCCCAGTGGAGACCTGACGGTTTCATAATTCAAGTTTAAGTACACAAAAAGGATTCCTCTGTAATGCCTATGTACTTGAACTTGAATTACTGATAAAGATGGCCTCTCTTTCATGTAATCAGCCAGACTGAAAATAATCCGCTATGATAAAATTGATCTGAGTCTATATCACCTGCTGTCTGGCTGTAGCAGGGCGGTTAAGTGTTGCTGAATGCAGGCCAGTGCTAAGCCTCCTATCTCAGAAACACCTGGGAGCCACTCAACAAGGTGTTGGTACAAGGGGAACGAACGCTCGGTGGGTCAGAGTTCAGTGTCACTGCACTTGCTAGACAACTGTCACACCACTCCCTGAGGACCAAGAGTGGAACTCCACAGCACCTCCCACTGCCATCTCTCCAGCATGGCTTTCATCCCTCCTTCCATTTTGTTGACTTAATGTTTGCCTCCCCTACAGGAATGTACTTCCCTTGAAAGCTGGGACCACTGTATTTCCTGGATCTAGGATGTGGAAATGGAAGACTGGAAACAGTAAACACGGTGTTGAGCAAGAGGATAAAGCTGGGTGTCCCACAGATAATTATTAAAGAGTGGAAGTGGAGGGAAGAGCGGTCATGTGTGGAGCAGCTGTTCTTTGGAGATCGTTGCCACACCTCTTGTCTTACCTACCTCCTCACCTCATGGGAGGAAGAGCACCCTTACTCCCCTTAATGCTCAGAATGTGGGGCACAGAAGTTTTGGTAACTCAGATCTATCTGGCTTCATTAGCATATGCCTCCCAATTCCTCTAAGAATTTCCATGAAAAAGATGTCTTCGTTCTAAATGTTAGCTGAGCACAGGACATATATTTTTCAAGATTAAACAAACAAGCAAAACTTCCTTCAAAATCCAAATCATGAAAACGTTGCAGTTTTTGGCCAGGCGTATTTGAACTGCCAGAGCCCCGGCATACTGCTAGTGGCAGTGTGGTAGTCGCAGCCCTAGGCTTGGAAATGGGGAGCTGGGGGGGGGCTGGTTGTTGATTCTGAGAGTGTGTTTCATCTTTAAACAGTGACATGAACAACTGATGCCTACCTAACAGTCAGTAAGGGCCAATAGGGATAAAATGAACATCTGGCAGTGAGTGTCATCAAAAAGTAGTTGTTAAATCTGAATCACTACATTCTGTTTGCTGGTTTGTTTGTTGTTTTTGAGACAGGGTCTCTCTATGAATGTAGTCCTGAAACGATATGTAGACCAGGCTGACCTCAAACTCACAGAGATCCACCTGCCTCTGCTTCCCGAGTGCTGGAATCAAAGGGATGCACCACCCCTGACTGGCCCACTGCACTCTCGTTGCTTTTGATGTCATTAGTTATAATCATAGTGTGTACTTTCCTCTGGACGGGAACACTGCACCTTGCGTGTGGGCCTGCCTAAGGATGCGCCTAGGGGCTAGAGTCATAGGCTGGTTTCACCCCAGCCTCCAAATTTCCCATCCCATCTGACAGACTGCCCAGCTGAAGCATGTGTGGTCAGAGAAAGGGGTTTGGTCAGCCCATTGACACATTCTGGAAAAATAATATTAGCGAACAGCAATTCTCTGATCTCTCTATTTTCTGGATGTTTCCATGTATTGGCTAATTTTACTGACATGCCTCAGAGGGAGGTGATGTACTTCAGGGAGCTTTTCCTCTGCTTTGGTCCCTTACTGCACAGCCCTCTTTGTATTTGGTGTTTTCTGCTACAAATTATAGTAACAGGGAGCTGGAAAGATGGCTCAGCAGTGAGGAGCACGGACTGTTCTTTCAGAGGATCTGGGTTCAATTCCTGGCACCCACATGGTGACTCACAACCATCTGTAACTCCAGTTTCTAGGGATCAGGAATCCTCTTCTGGCTTCTGCAGGCACTGCACCAAGTAATGTAAGCAAACCATCCATATATATGTAAAAGTTGTAATGGAAATTTTTTAAAAAAATAATAAAAATAAATATGGTACAATTCTGAGCTCACAGGGCTCTTGTGAAGATTAGCGAGCTAGCGTATATAAAGTTGTTTGTTCAGTAACTGACACAAAGAGTGTTCAGTATTAAAAGCTGTTTAGTGGAGCTTAAATTTTATTTCACATTTTAATTTTCAAATGTCCATGAGAAAGCTATTGTTTATTGGGCATCTACTAAACACAACATAGTTTCACATTCCTTATTCCAGCTAATTCTCACTGAGACTGTAAAAAAGAAACACATTCATGCACATAGAACCAGCAAGTAATGGAGTTCAGATAGATTTCCAGGCTTCTGAGTTCTAAACTTATGCTTTCCCTAGGACACTACAACCCTCAGATGTCAGTTGATAATCTTTGTTGTTGTTGTTGTTGTTGTGTGTGTTATTTGTTTTTTTGAGACCGGTGGTGGTTTGGAAGAAAATGGCACCCAAAGGGAGTGGTACGATTAGGAGGTGTGGCCTTGTTGAAATAGGCACGGGCTTGTTGGAAGAAATGTGCCACTGTGGGGCTAGGCTTTGGGGGTTCTTGCTCAAGCTTCCCTCAGTGTGACACTCAGACCACTTCCTGTTGCCTGCAAGATCTAGGACTCTTGGCTCCGGCTCCAGGTCTGCCTGCACTCCACCATGTCCCACTGTGATCATAATGATCACCAAGGCCCCCAATGCCACCAGGACAAATGAAGAAGTGTTGGAGAGGCAGGAAGAAGGAGAAGGGAGGAGGGTTTTTGTTTTGTTTTGTTTTGGTTTTTTGTTAGTTTTGTTCTTGCTTTTGTTTGTTTACTTGCTTGCTTACTCTGTTTTATTTCCTTTTGGGGGTACTACAGGGATAAAGGGAAGCTATGGGGGGACTGGGAGGTGAGTGGAATTGGGGTGCATTATGTGAAACTCCCAAAGAATCAATTAAAATAGTTAAATTTAAAAAGTTGTTGTTGTGTTCTTGTGTCTTTTCACATAAAAACCCTTCACTTGCCTTTCTCTCCCAAGTGCTAGAATTAAAGGTGTGAGCCACCACTGCCCGGCTTACACATGCCTTTTTATGTTGGTTTGGGGATCAAACTCAGGTTTTCATGTTTATCTACTAGGATATCATCCCATCTCCACATTAGAAAAAATTAATACCTTAAAAAACAGGAAAAATATACCCATCTGTTTTAAGTCCTTTTAGAGCTGAGTGTGGTGGCTTGTGAATTCTCAACCTCTCAGAAGGCTGAGATAGGAAAATACATTGAGCCCTGGAGTTCAGGACTATCCTGGTCAACAGACCAGGCCCCATTTCAAAAAATAAAAATAAAAACAGCAAACGATTAAAAAAAGAAAATACATGGTTTTCTGGCCTCTTGTCTGGTATTTGGAATTGTCTAAAATAATACTAGGGCCCAGTGTGGCTGGGGATTTTAGCTCTGTGAGGGTGTGAAACTGTCCATGTACAGGGCCCTGGGTTAGGTCCCCAGCAGAGCAGAAAAGTAAAAACATAACAAACATATATTAATATGTGCTATCCAGCATTATTTATGTCATACACTAGTACACGTATTACCCCAAACCCCTCTATGTATCTGATTTAACAGTACCGAGTTCAAGCTGAGAGAAAAACATAATGAAACTTTGAATGTTGAATCTTATGCCTTTTCCAATTCCCGAGTGACGCTGACCTTGGGGATCAATCCTCCACCAGTTCTCACAGCTGAGATGTGACTCTAGGGTCAGCAGTTCCCAAGCACAGAGTGCTTGGGGCTTACTGAGCTCCTAAAAGCTCATTCCCCTCATCCCATGGAGGAGGGTCCACCAAGAATCTCACTTTTCCCTCATGGCTAAGTCTCCTGGCCTGGGCGACTCAGAGTGAGAACAGCGGTGACATCAGCAGTGGCTGGGCAGGGCTGAGAGGTAAATGGTTTAGGCTCCGTCACAGCTAATCAACTCTGCCTTAGCTGAGACACAGTCCTGACCAGTTGTAAATAACTCAGGGTAGGTATGGGCACCAAAATCTGAATTTCGCCTTATAAGATACTGTTGCTTCTGATTTTTCCCCAACCACTTATAAATGTAAAAACCCATTTTTTGGTGTTAAGCTGTATAAAGACAGGCAGCAGGCCAGATCTGGCCCTTAGGCTGAAGATTGAAGTTTGCCAGCCTGTCTTATAGTTGTGACCTGTGGGGGGTTGTTCTAAACGATTGCTTTTATTGTAATAGTAATGGAAGTAGATTTTTTTGAGACGTAGATGGTTTTTAAAAGCTAACAGTATAGAAGAAAATAAAATGAACCAAAGTCTTCCCTCCTCCTGCCCTAATTACACACTCGAGAAATTCCCACTGTTGATGAATATTAATCTTGGCAATGTATAGACGTATACAAGCCTTAAATGTGTAAGCTTCCTTTACACTAATGGGTTTCTTTTTTGGACATGATTTTTTAATTTATTCCTTATGAATTTCTTACATGTACACAAAGTATTTTGACCATGCCCACCCCCACCCCCACCTAACAGGCTTCGCATGCCTGTTACTCAGTGTGTGCTTTCCCAGAACAGTACCTTGCGGTCTCTGCCTGTCAGTGCACAGAGACCACTTAGTGCCTTTCACTCTCCTGAGGAGTCCTGTGTAGCTCAGGATGATGTCACACTCACTGTGCATCTGAGGATGACTATGAACTGAACCTCCCGTCTCTGTGTCCCAAGTCATGAATGTACACTGCCATAGTTAGCTTCATTCTTCTTAATGGTTTCTGAATTTTCTGTTGTGTTGATGGACTGTGTTATATATGTAGCCCATCCTCTGTTGATACTTCCCATTTGAAATCAGGCCGCTTCACAATTTTCTACCCAAACGATCCCTAAGTAAAGGTGTGGCTCCATACATCCACGATTACATATTATCTACGGGCTATAGTCGGAAGAGATAGCCAGACAATGGTGGTGCACGCCTTTAATCCCAGCACTTGGGAGACTTGGGAGGCAGAGGCAGGAGGATCTCAGTGAGTTTGAGGCCAGCCTGGTCTACAAAGCAAGTTCCAGGACAGGCAGGACTGTTACACAGAGAAACCCTGTCTCAAAAAAAAAAAAGTCTAAGGAGATAAATTGCTGACTCAAAAGATGTGCTTTTAATATTTTAATAAATGCCTCTAAATGCCTACGCTTGTTTTCTTTGGTTTCACCGACATTTTTGCTATTTGGTCCAACTCGAGCCTTCATCGCAGTGAATTTTGGTTTAATGCCTTCATGCACAAGAACTTAACACACAGTCGCGATCCTATGGAGGCCAGAAGTGCAGCTGGCAATTTGTCTGTGGCTTTTGAAGGAAAAATGGTTTTAAAGAGTGTAGAGCCGCCAAAGTAGTGCCCTGAATTCTAGGGTTATCTGGACATCTTCATACAAGGTACCGAAGCAGAAATTGTTCTTTTCCATACCTGCTGCAGGGCAGATCTTTCCGTATGTTTATTTCCTATTAGAGTAAAGCTCTCCACAGTCAGAAATTTATGTAAACAGTGCCGGTTAGTCAATATGGTGTGCTACTGTTGTACCAGAATACTGCTGGCCCCTTTCTCTCTGGGGCTTTCTCTTTTGAGTCAATAAAGAATGAGACTAATGATTTAATAGGTATAGCACCTTCAGGGGCAACACCGTTAAAGTCTTTTCTTTCTGTCTTAACCTGAACTACATCTATTTCTGCTCATAGGTTGTCAGAGAATTTTGTCTTCTCCACTCAATCATCTCTGCTTATACAAGCGGACAGGCAGTCAACAAAGAAGAAATTTCTTTTTCTGGAGACAAAGGGATCTCTCCCACAATATAGTTTCGCCGGCTGCAGTTTCTCCCGCACATCCTGTCCCCAAGGTACTGTACTGATGCAGGCTGCTACTCTTTCTGGTGGGCAGAGGTGAACTTAAAACTCGGCTTGTGATTTCAAATTGTGATGGAAGACATTTTATTTTAACATCCTGCAGTTCGAGGCTGTCTATTAAAACAAAAATAAAGGTCTGGGCAAACAACTGCTTAGCTTATCTGGAATTTCAACTTTTAATTATGAAAATTTTAATTGTTAAATTTCAATATGTAACTAAAACTGTGTATATAGTTTGTGACTTTTTTAGGGAAAATGACTGTAAACTTGGAATGATTCAAGAGAAATTCATGGAAATTAGCACACTGGATGTTTTTAATCCCTTCAACTTTCTGTGTTACTAATCCTACTGTCTTTGAATAAATTTTTTAGAGTAAATTAAATAAAAGCCAAAGCATTCTTGATTCTCCCCACCAAAGCTTTCAGTATTGTGGAAAGACAATCTTTCAGTCTTTGAAAATGCAAAGACGGTGTAAGGCATCATTTAGGAAGAAGGAAAATAGCTTCAAGAAATACAGACTTGTCCTGAATGTCACCTGCTCTCTTCCTCATACACTCTTTTTCTTTATTGTGAATCACACTGAGCATAGCTCCCGAAGGCAAGTAGTCCATTTTTATAGCAAGGGTTGAGAGACAGAAGAGCTAAAAGTCCTAGCTTGGCTTAGATTTGGCCATCGTAGAGAGAGCCAGTATTTGGTACGAATCATAAAATTTACATTATTTTTCTTCAGTAAAAACAAAAAGAAATCTCTAGGGCCAGGGAGATGGCTCATTCATTAGAGTGTTTGTTCTGTAAACATGAGGGCCTGCACTTACTCCCAGCACCCACATAAAACCAGGACTGCAGCATATGCCTGTAATCCCAGATCTGGGGAGGGGAGGCAGAGACAGGTAGAACTCTAGGGTTCACTGGCCAGTTCGTCTAGTCAAGTCAGCAAGCTCTAGATTTAGTGAGAGACTCTGTCTCAAAAAATCAGGTAGAGAGCAATTAAGGAAGACATCAGATATCATCCTGTGGTCTCCACACCTCTGCACATATTCATATTTGTATCCATATGAATGCATAGTTATATCCATACATGCACACACACACACCTCTAGTTAAAAGAAATGTGTTGTATTATGCATTTTAGCCAGTTTCAGAGACAACCCAGCAGCCCCCAACCTATAGCTATAACCAAGACAGCTCACAGAGCAGAAATAAGAACATAGGCTTGTTGGAGAGAGATCTGGTAATCTGAGGGAGTTGATGGGGGTGCCTATAGGAGAGGAGATGCTTCTTCAGGGCTCAGCTTGACAAACCAGGTCATTCTATTACCTGAATAACAAAAACCCTTCCAGCTGGAGAAATGGCTTAGTGCCTACGTATTTGCTACACAAGTGTAAGAACTTGAGCTCAGATCCCCTGCACTCACATAAACCCCGGCTGCTGGTGGTGTGTGCTTGTAATTCTAGTGCTGAGGAGTGGGGGTGTGGACACAAGTGGATCCCTGGAGCTTTTGGCTACCTATGAGCTCCAGGTTCAGTGAGAGGCCCTGTCTCAAATGCAAACAGATAAGGGAAAGAAAAGACCCTTCTGAACAGTGGAATAAGAAAAGATCCTAAGGTCTGACCTGGCGCTCTTCACAAACACAAGAGCCCCAACATCTTGGCCTTACAGAGCTTTGAGTAAGACTCCTGGTCCAAACTTCTGTGTGGCCTTACTGTGTGGTGGTCAGCAGTCTTACGTACTATTGCTATAAATAGCTCAGGAAGGGCCCTGCAGACCCTGGGGAAGACAGAAGCTGTGTATAAGATACTGGTACCTCCCAAAACCACTAGTGGGTTTCAGTGCTGGAGAACCAGCCACAGGAGGCATCAGGCTTGGATGTTTGACTTTGGGTTAGGCGCAGGCTCTTCGTTCTTCTTGATAAATGGTGGAAACGTTCTAGGTAATTTTATTGTCCTTGGAGAAGACATGAAGGAAATCAGCTGTTTTGTCTAGTGCTCGGTTGTCATGTTACCTAGTGAAAGACAGTGTATGTGGCAGGTCCCATGAAGTTAATACCCTTTTACATAGACTCGTTGGGGAGGGTGTTGAGAACTGTCCTTTGCAAACATTTTAGCATTGCTTGAAGAAGATGAGAGTGTTTAATTAAGCATTGTGCAGATTGGAAACTTGGTGCTTTTTCATCCAGGGACCTTGCGTCTAATGGGCTCGGGTGGAGTAGAGAACAGAAAACTGCTGTTTGTTTTGACTAGAAGTCTACTTCAGCAGAGCCCGACTCAAAGCCTGGTGAGGTTAACAGCCCATCCAGAGAAGCATTACCAAGCGATGTTAAGTTCAAAAGGGCAGGGGAAGGAACTGGGGGTAGCCTGGAGGTCTGTTGTGCTGGCTATGGAGGTCGGTGCATCAGCAGGAAGGGCAGAACTCCATGAAGCAGGAGGCTGTGTCTGAAAAAAATGATGCCATTGTCATGTGCTGGGTTCTGATCTTCGTGTTCAATCCTTTTTCCCGAAGCACATAAAGAAGCCAGACTATGTGACGACAGGCGTTGTGCCCGACTGGGGAGACAGCATAGAAGTTAAGACTGAAGATCAGATCCGAGGGCTCCGTGAGGCTTGTCAGCTGGCCCGGCACATCCTCCTCCTGGCTGGGAAGAGCTTGAAGGTGGTACCAAGCCAGTGTAACTTACATACGGCTTTTCTCTCCCCTTCTCCTTAACTCCCCCTTTGCACTTATCTATTAGTAATGTGGTTTTTTGAAGTAAAGCCTTAAGATGGGAAAGGGAGATTTTACTATTTTATGTGTTCGCTCAAGAAATAATGTAAACTTCTAAATTCAGTCTTGGAGACTCAGCCTCTCCAAGGTGCTGTGGCAGAGGACTTCGGCTTTGCTGCCTTTCATCTGCCTGTGCTCTGCTTATTTCCCACATCACCTCCATGTGTCGAAAGTGTTGGCTCTACCTTGTAGTCTGCCTCTTCTTTTCTTGAATGTTCCTTACAAAGAAATAGTAGGCCCAATACAAAAACCACAGTAGCATGGTGATATACATACGTACATGCATGCATGCATGTATGCATGCATACATACATACAGATAGATACTGCTACAAGAGTCAGTCCTTTCAGAATCACCCCAAACATCTTGCAATCTATAGTTCATAAAGAAGTATAAACGTAGTTTCTAAGTGGGACTCAGTGGTGAATTTACTTACTATGTCACCTGTGTAATTGACTATTATAACGACATAACCAAGAATAAGGTGGATATCAACCAAGACAGGAAATTATTGAGGAAGTAGTTAGCATCTCCTGAGTAATTTTGCTTGGTTGTAGAATTTTATTTGTAGTGTATATCTCATGGAGATAGTCTTCGTGTGCTTGTGAAACTCAGTTTCTGGGCTTGGGGGTATAGCTAAACCACAGAACACTTGCCTAGCATAATTGAGGTTCCAGGTTCAATCCCCGGCTTTGCAAAACAAAACAAAGCAAGACCCTTCAAGTTCAGTTCTCTTCGTTGGAAAATAATTGGATATTCTCTAATATGGGAAACATTAAAACATACTTATCTGGGCATGAAAGAAATCAAGCTTATAGAGAATAAAATCTCTATGAAAGGCGTTAGAGATTGAGTTTTTAAAATAATGGTCCATCACCTCCCTGCCGTTGCTGCAAAGCTCGCCCATGCGGTGTTTCAACAAGATAAAAAGGTGTGGGTGAAGCGTCTCTAAGCCAGCATTCTGTTTGCACACTTATTTGTATGCTTCCTTTAGTCAGAGCTCTGACCCTCGAGGAAGAGGAAGGAACTGATGAAAGACGTACTGTTGAAATCATCAGGCTAACAGGAATCATCATTTAATGACTCGCTGTATTTCTTGATGGTATATGACACCATCATGTACCCAAATGATCAAGAGAGCACAGTTGAGGGTGGTGGCGGGAGACGCGAACAATTACTGCTACACCCTGAATTCATCGTGGTGAATTTATACAGTCTCACCTTGGCAGCGCTGTTGTTGTAGACACAGTCAATAAATACAGGAAATGTCTCCAACTGCCACTGCAGACTTTATTTAATATTTCAGGTTGACATGACAACAGAAGAGATTGATGCTCTAGTTCATCGGGAAATCATCAGTCACGATGCCTATCCCTCACCTCTGGGCTATGGACACTTTCCAAAATCTGTTTGCACCTCTGTAAACAACGTGCTCTGCCATGGCATTCCTGACAGGTATTCATTTTTCAATAATGTATTGTTCCTTTGGAAACTAAGATCCATAGCACATATTGAAAAATCCTGTGGTTCAGCTGAAACCTACGCTTCTGAAATTGATTACGATAAAATAAAAATGTTGAGGTGTTTTACTTCTACATGGATTTAACACCACCATTTGATGCTTCTTAAAGCAGCCTGCGAGCCACAAAAATTGCCTGTTTCTTTCAACTTACTCAATTTTTACCACATGGTAATGGAGGCAGATTTTATTGACAGCTATTGTTTTGGCTGTTTGCAAACTTAAGGTAATTAGGAAATCTATCTCTTTAAAGAATCATGAAATCTTAAGGCAGCAATGCTTGCTTCCTGTATTTCTCATAAAGTGTGGCGTGATTAACGAAAGACAAAGGTCAGATCTGGCTGCTCCAGTCACCCCTGCTTCATGCGGTTTATCACTGCAGCACATTGGGTCTGCAGTAGTGGTCGGTGGGCATTCATTTTCACATTTCTTTTTATTGAGATCTGTCTATCACCATTTGTTCTCTGTTTATGTTTCAGCCGACCCCTTCAGGATGGGGATATTATCAACATTGATGTCACGGTGAGTAAATCATATAAAAAAAATCATCTTTGATCAACTTCAGAATTGCTAGTAGCAACAGGGAGGAGAGCCACTTGAAAATGTGAACCGCGCCCGCTCGGGGAGTGCTGTTTACTTCCAGCCCCAGACACAAGCAGCTGGTTTCCCTTTTTGTCTTTAACTCCGTGTTTATTCCAAGTAAAGCCAGGCCTGCCTTGAATTTCGGGCTGGAATCAGATGCACTGAGATCAATGTTGGCCTAAGTGAAATGTCAGCCCAATCCTGCTATGTGTCATGTTTTTGAGAAGGTGTAATTGTTATTGATCCACTGTGTAGTTAATGCAGAACACCACCGCACTAGGCAGCTGCTGAAGCTAGATATGTATGAGATGAGCTAACGCGAAGAAAGCCAGCATTTTTCCTTCACTCTGCCAAGATTGATCTTCCTCTTCCTGCTGATTTTGAGTGGGGCCTGTCATTATCTTACTCTGTCATTAGGGGCTACATTGGCCTGCATGTCAGTCTATTTGGACAGCAACTCTTTTGCTAGCAGTGTTCCCTAGATTTATTAAAATCCCTGAAGGTAACGTTGTGTTCCATCTCTGGCGTAGAGAGGCCTGAGCTCAGAGCACACAAGCAGAGTGGTTTTTCTGTCTGAATTTAAGTTTTCACCAAATGGTTGATGGCCTTTCTTTTTAAATAACAAGCCTAAATGGTTTAACTTAGGGGCTGAAAAGTGTCCAAGGGTAACCGTTTCTGATTTCCTTAGTCTCTCGCCATCCTCAGACTTGGATGATTTGTGCTCATTTCATTTCAGATTGTTTGTAGAGGTGCCTTTTGAATTGTAAAAAGGACAAATAAAATCTGCACGTCTCTAATTAATAACTTTTAGATAAATAAAATGTGAGCACCTAGCAGGGACTCTTAGGGATGGGTGCCATTCCAAAAACACATTCTCTATTAGAGAGTAAATACATATAATAATAGTTATTTCACATCCAGACGGAAAGTCGGGTAGCAGTGGGAATACAATGGAAATAGGCATCAGTAGATTGCGTTAGATTTTTAGCCGTTGAAGTTAATCCAGCCTTGTTTCTTCCGTCTCTGCACAGGAATAGCCAGACAATTCTGGCTCATATTACTTCCCGTGTCATTGTGTCTTAAGATGCTTGAGTGTCACTCCACACCTCCTGGTAGGGTCTCTCCCACTCAGGATTGTGTGGGAGGTGGCTTGCTGAAGTGCACCTGACGTCAAGTCTCTCTTGTGAGCCATTTTATCTTGGATTGGACCTGATTTTAGGGTTTCACGTTTATTACCTCACCTAATCACCCACTAATAAAATATTGCTGCTCCAATGAGATGGGACGTCTCCCATGGTGTTTCCAACATGCCCAGAGAGGACTCATTATTTCTGGGTTTCCTAAAGGCTTTTCTTAATAAAGAATTTCATTTCTGAAGCTTAAACTATTCCAACAATTCTTAAGCTCACTTGAAACACTTTCTAGTGTCTAGAAATGTAAAGGAGCCTAAGAGACATATTTGTCAGTATCAAAAAATTGTATTTCTTATGAAATATTTTATTAACTGAAGAACTGCATTTCCAGCTCCTATGCTTTTGTCTGGAAATACCCATTTTATCTTATGTCTACTATGTACCACAAGAAAATGAGTTGCTTTTTCTCTTGAAAGTTAATTTTTACGACAGTGTTCATAGTAGTTCACAGTAGTTGCTCAGTTAATACTTGTTAGATGAAGCCTAAGAATGATTTGTGGGGACAAACTGTAGCTATAGTTGACTGCCCGTCTTTCGAGAGCGTCTTCTTCCTGCCACACCTGTGCAAAGCCTTGGGTTCAGTCCCCAGGAACACACACAAGTGTTGTGTTCCGTGTGTAGTGAGTCCCTTAAGTAGTTATTTAAGAGTTATTAAAAAATAATATGGATGATGAAATGGATCACCAAGCAAAAGCACTGTTGCCAGAATTGACAACCTGAGTTCAATCCCTGGGACCCATGTGGTGGGAGGGGAGAACCGACTCCTGCAAGTTGTTTTCTGGTCTCCACACACACGCCACAGCATGTGTACACACGTACACACATATACATATGTACACACAAAATAATTTTAATATATTTTCATTTTAAAGTATTACAAAACAGCAAGTTAAATGAATTTAAATGGTACACTTTTACTTAAAAACAGTTACAAATTTTCTTGAATAATTACAATTATATTAGCAAATTCTATATTCTTACATATGAAAAATGCTTACATTCTTCTGTAAAGGAATATAAGTGGGAATAAATTAGAAAACACTACTGTGAGAGCCTTAGGAGGGTCTGCTATTAGAAGCTATCAGTCTATCAGATTGGTTGGGGTATGCTCTGCCAGTAACTTTAACAAGTCGTTTGTGCCTCAGTTTCCTGACTTGAAAGTGAGAGATCTCTGTGACGACTTCTCATCTCCTAAGAGCTTCTTCGGTGGGCGCCAGTGTATGGGCGTGGCATTAATTTAGACGGAAGTCGTAAATAAACAGCCTTTCTCGGGAGAGTCTCTGCACTCTACCTTAGGGAAAGGAGAACTATGAAGATAATTAGCATAAATTCATGCAAAATAGTGAATGCCATGTTACATCCAAGGATCAATAGTCAACTAGTCTCCTGCCTTCTGCATGTATTCTAGTGCTTGCTAACTATTGATTTTTCATGATGAACCTGATATTGTTCAAGATCACATAGAGCTCCTGAGTCATTGGAGACTGATAGAATTATCTTTCTGTGATTTTACTTCTAAGCTTGCTTTGATGCATCCTAATTCTTTAAAAAGCCACATAGAGTGTTTCCTGTTCTCATCGTGCTGTCTGGAACATTTGATTCAAATTTCATTTCTAGACGTCGAATTTTCCCACCATATTTCATTACTGTATTGAGCCACCTCAATTCTTAGCGTGAGATTCTACTGCCGGCCATTACAGTGGCTGACGTGTCTGTCTTATTTCTTCCTGTCTTTATGTATCGTTTCTGAGTAGAGAGCTAGTAAGTAGAGAGCATGTAGATCCTCATGTCACTGAGGACAAGTTTTACTATGCTAAATACTTCATTTTCTAAACCTGCTGCTGTGGTAATGGCAGGGCAATGTATCTGGTAACTAATTTTTCCAAGCATAGCTTCGCTTTCTCAGAACTAAAATGAGGGATCACAATGCTGCAATCGTACTATTAATCGCCAAGCTGAAGTAACTGAGCTGGTCATTTGTTTTTAGGTTTTGCAGGATCATCGCATGGTTTTAGCTTTTAAATCTCACAATGGTTTTAGTATATCTGTCTTTTTTCTTTAATATATGAGCTTGAAACTAACTCTGGGAAGAAAATGAATTTACTAAATACATAAACAAACTGTGTATATAGTGTAGGCGAATAGGGTTCCAGACAAGGACGTACCTTAAAATCTGTGCCTGTGTTTAGGTCTATTACAATGGCTACCATGGAGACACCTCTGAAACCTTTCTGGTGGGCAATGTGGATGAATGTGGTAAAAAGTTAGTAGAGGTGGCCAGGAGGTGTAGAGATGAAGCAATTGCAGCTTGCAGAACTGGGGCCCCCTTCTCTGTAATTGGAAACACAATCAGGTAAGCCTTGCACTGACAGGTAAAAGGAGGGTTGGCAAATGGTACAAAGGTTATTGGTGGCTTCGTAGAAAGTTGATGACATGTTTTATGATTCACAGCCATCATTTCGGTCTGATATCAGTATGTGAACTGCCAGGCTGCAATATTGTTCCCTGGGTTAAAAAAATGGTTTAAAAAAGTGAATTTGACCAGGATCAGCAAGGAAACTTAGTGGAGCAGGGAGCAGTATTTACACGGCTGCTTTTGTTTTAGCTTGACCTGCTGGTCTGTGATGGTCCTTTATTCAAGTGTGGAAGAAGGTACCTAAGAAAGGAGCTGATCGTTCCAGCCGTTAGATGGTGAGAAAGGAGAAAACTCCATTTTATAAAGAAATGAGGGGAAGCATTCCAGTGCTGCCAGGATCAGAAGTGTGAGCTCGCAGCAGCCTGAAAGGCCATTCTATGTCCCTTTTTATCTGGGCTGTTTTCCCTATAAAACATTGTTTACTTTCCCCAGAGTTTTTCCTGGGCTTGCTTTTTGAGTGTAAGTGTATTTTCTGAACTCGAGGCTTTTCTTTGTGATCTGTTTCCCACTTTCAGAGCTTTTTTTCCCCCCTAAATGTTTTGGAGTAGACATGCAGAATATGTGTTTTCATTTAAAAGTAACCCATTTTGTTAAATATGACCGGCCAGTCCCCTTTACAGTGCTGTTCTCATTAATCTGAGCCTGGGCCTCTGAGCACTCCCGTTTGCCCAAAGGATGGAAAGCTCAGTCACCTTGAAAAGATGCTGCCTTTTTCTCTGAGCACGCCTTCAAATACTTTAAGAAAAAAGGCAGTAAAATATCAGTTAAATGTATTTATGGCTTTAAAAATATTGTAACAGTGTCTGAATCAAACTTTAGTAAAATCTCTTTGGGTTATATCTGAGGAGCTTTTATTGAAGACTTTGAACAAAATTGTGTTTTTGACAGTTTTAAATTATAGGCTAACTAGCCTGGGAAAAAAGGATAGTGTCTCTCTGTTCTTTCATAGGAAATGTTGAATCAGACCCCTACTGGGAAAAGAAATTTAATGCATATCTCACTATCTTACTGTCCATGAATATAATAGAAATGAATTCAAAATGCAGTTTTATTTTTGCAAATGGGATGAGTCGATAGATGCACCTCATATTTTTGAACACCTAGGGTTCAACAAATTTACTGGTGGCGCTCTTGCATTTTAACAAAATTTATTCTTCAGTCGAAGGGGGCAGAGAACACTGGATTCTTATTCAGGCATTCTGTGGAGCTCTGCATTCATGGCTGTGTCTAAAGGGCATGTCAGCCTTTGATTCTCTCTGAGATAATTATCCTTTTCCTGTCAGGGAACAACAAATGATAGCTAACTACAGAGGCACATTTGCGGTAGTCACATTCATCAACTGCAGAAAAAAAATTCAATTTAATTGTGCAACACAGCTGCACGCGGGCTTTTGAGCAACTCTGTTGTTCTCCTTGTCTCGCTATTCCTCCCTCCAGATCTATTTTTTAAACTTTTTTTCTGGTTATTTTTTCCCCTTTTTGTCTCTTCTTCCATTTTTACTCTCTGTACTTTCTTGTTAAAGTAATTTTCCTTTGTGGCTCTCATTCTTTTTTCCCCATTGAAGGCTATGAATGTAGAAAATTATCACAATTACTCATATAATTGAGCCTCTTTGTAGCAAGTGCAACTCCAGTAGCCTTTCTCCATCATGAAAATGGTTTCATTATAGGGTTTTTCATATTCTCTGACACCATCTCCACAGAGGAACAGGCGTGCAGATGAGATGTGCTAGGAACAGGCTAGATCAGTAAGGTCACAGTAGGAATAATTAGCTCTGCTATGGAAAGAGCATCCAGGCCTTTTACTGCTACATAAATGTACTGTCCGTGGCTTTTAGTCGCAAAAAAACTTACTAACAAATGGAGCTCCCGCCTACTACTTTGAAAAAAAGATTTGTATCAACACTACAATTTTCCATCATTAAGACTAATAACACAGAGCCTAGTATACATCAAGGGGAATAAAAAGAAAAATCTCACATTCAAGTGGTGGCTGGGCGCTGACCTTTGTTCCCTCTTTTTGTATACGACTTAACTCTTTACAAAAAAGAGCCACACGCCACACCAACATGCAGGTGAACTCCAGCTAGTTCTTGCAAAGCCCAGCGTTCAGTCGGAAAATCTGATAAATCTCCATGCAGGATAATGCATTTCATTACATATTCACTACATTAATTCTAGCTACATAAAAAAAAAAGCAACAACAGAAGAAGAGTGGAATCCAAAGTGACATTGGATTGCAGCTATCTGGATGCGTAGGTCAGTTTGGGCAGAGTGTGAATTTGCATGAACAGGCTCCTTTGAAAACCAGATCAGCCCCAACAACTGCACACAAAAAACTACGTGGAAAATGAAATGAACTTTTTCCTCTTACCCTAATGCATTTCATTATTTAAAGAGTTTATGTCTGCCATTGGCGAGGAACCCGGCCCCAAGTCTGACAAATGTTTTGTCCTGGTGCATTAAAGCAGTATTTCTGAGCATCTATTGTTTTGCCTTTTTTTATTCAGGAAAAATATTTAGGGAGTAAATAAACAAACGAGATCCACCTTTGAGCCAAAAAGTACTTGAAATCTTTACGGACCAAAGGCTTACAAACATTTTTTAACTTGGTCTCCTTTCTTTAAGACAGTCCGTCGCCGACTGCCATGTCCTCCCTCTTCTGATACACTCTGGACACCCAGGCAGCTTGTACTTCTTGTATGCTCCCCCAAACCTTGAGGTCACTACCAGAGAAAGAACTTGAAATCCTACTCAGAAGCAAAAAGAATAGGAGGGTGTCTCTGAAGAAATGTCAGTTAAAATGATTTCACAAAGACGGTTTTCTCTGTGCCCTTTGGCTTCATGAGCGACACCCAGTGATCTCTAGGCCATGGTGCTATTACACCCACTCTCTGGCCGCGTTTGCTCTGCAGTAATCTCTGTATGATCCATATGTGTGAGGAGAACACGAATATGCAGCCACTTGCATCACTAATCTATGACAGTTCACTCAAAAATAATTTAAACTTACAGTTGGAGATGTCATGATGAAACTCTCAATAAATGGTTTTTGAATGTTTAATTCATAAGTATATGTTTTAATATTAATTTAGAACAATACGAAGCAGATTTTTTTAAAAAAATAATCTCTTTCTATTAGATTATGCACATTTAAACAATAAGTGGCTCAGGCAAAATAAGTCATTTTAATGTCATCTGTGATGGATTTTCCTTGACAGCTACAGTAAATTACAATTACACTGTGTCTCTCTGCACAGGAAAGTAAGCATTGCAATAAATTATCTTTTATTTTAATCCATCATGTCTGCTTTTCAGAAATAGAGAACCTCAAATAAAAGTTCAGCTCTATTGTAAGAAAAATACAGTAATTTGTGATCCAGCTTGAAACAAAAAATAAAGTGTCCCACTCTATTGGAAAACAGTTGTTGGCATTCAAAAATATGACTAATTGTACTTAAACATTCTTGTCATTAGAGGGAATCCCCTGCTCTGCGCATTCCTCCATTCAAAGGCTACTGTTGGGCCTGAAAACCTAGAAAGATTAAAAAGTAAAATTCTGTAATTTCTCAAATCAGCAGCCTTTCGAGGTCCTCCTCTATTCAGGGACGTGGCCCTTTGGAGCTCAGTGTGAAAGGGGTAATCCAGCGTTCCCATGTGCGTGCTTACTTCCTTATGTGCTTAAACACGGTACTCCTCTGCCCTCTTGGGGAATGCCATTTTAGTCACATAAATTACTTTGAAATGTGTTTAAGAAATTGTATTTATTTAGAAAAGACATAAGTAGAGTCTAACTGCTTCATGGAAAGGAATTAAACTGAAGAAAGAGGTCCTGAGAAGCCTCTTAAATGAAAGTTCCCTTCCACCTGTGAACTGTAGCTGAGCCATGGACAGTCGTGATGCAGTGTGGTTGGACAGTGAGTTTGGAAGCTGCCTTCACGCGGTCTCTCCAGTATCCCCTCTGAAATGCAGTTATGACGGTGAAGGTCTCGAGACAGGCGTTGTCCTGTCTTAAAGGATTTTTGGCTAGGGAAAGTCAGAGCAGAAGACCTAACACCAGGAGAGTTGTTTTCAGTAGATTTCAACAAGAAAAAAAGGTTTCATCTGGGAAATATTCAGGGCAAGAAAACCCTTGTGCTGGGAGACAGCTGTGGTTCTGCGGTGGCCTGGTGTTGGAGAGCAAGAGCGTCACTCCTCAGCATCAGTCCGCCTGCCCCTCCAGTACCACCCCCCGACATTGCTGTAAAGAGGTCGATGCACACCCCACCTTCCCATGCCGCCTCGGGGTGACCGGCATCTGCTTTCCCAGGAGTGGAATCTGATTTGCTAAGTCATTTGGATTGTCTTTACAAAATCAGATTTGAGTCCCACAGCCAGGAGAAGAGTCTGTGCTCACTGTGCCTTCCAAAATAGTTGAAAGTGCATGTTTTCCAGCCGCAATGGAGAACATTAATGGAATTTCATCGCACTTAAGTGTACATTGAAAACTGCACATTTAAAAGGGAAATACTCCGAACAGAAGTGCATCTATAGCTCCTGGGAGCCAGATGTGTTCACTAGGCAACTGAGGGAAATTTGTCCAGTTCTTTCCCCTCCCCCATCCATGAAGTCCTCTAATCCCTGCATACATGACGCAGATTCTAGAATGCTATAGCCGGAAGTTCCATCCGGACCCAGAGAGCAAATTGTGGCAGGAGAAGGCACTCAAATATCTTTAGTTACTTCTTAGCCATCCAGCCTCTTTTATGAAGAGGAATGAGAGGTATGAGGGGGACCCCGAGGGGCTTTCTGAGCGGCCTTTCTTCTCCTCTCATTGGAAATTAAAATGAAGATTACCATTGTACCACACATGTAAGATGGAGCTGCGAACCTGCCCGTCATTTGGATCACTGAAGGAAAGAAATTCTTTCTCAAGAAAATACTAGAATATTGAATGCTTTTCGAATTATTGGGACTGAACTGACCTAACATACAGGTGTTGGGAAAACTTGTTTTTAGGTAAACAAACAAACAACCTAGGCTATAGTGGGTCATCTAATGACCTCTCTTCCACCCTCTATTTCTGCCCCATATTCAGTTTTAGTCAGAAATTGTGTGGAAGTAGGAGAAACCCCCTGGGAAAGATGTTATGCCTCCTGGCCAAGCACAAGGACCTACAGTACAGCCTGGACTCTAAAGTGCAGCTTTGGAGAAGAGACCTTTGGCTTAGCCTGCCCCTCGGCACTTGTTTGCCCATTTCTGCCCTGCTGGTTTAAACCGGGTGTGGTGGCTTATCCCTCTAGTCCCAGCATTTGGATACATAGGTAGGAGGGTGGTGAGTTCAAAGTCATTCGGACACACAAACCGAGACCTTGTTCAAAAAAGAAGGAAGAAACACTTTCCAAAAGTGTGCGTTGACGTGATGGTTTATAAAGACGTTAGCCAAAAGGGTGCGTGTGAAACTTAACTAGAATCTGTGAGAAATGAGTTTGAAGCTGGGAGTGGTAGCAAATGCCCTTAATCCCAGCACTCCGGAAGCAGAGACAGACAGATCTCTGTGAGTTCGAGGCCAGCCTGGTCTACAGATAGAGTTCCAGGACAGCCAGGACTTTGTTATACAGAGAAACCCTGTCTCAAAAACCAACCCCTCGTCATCCCCCGCCCCAAGAAAGACAAGAAATGAGTTTGAGAGCTAAAAGTTGTGGTTCCTTAAATACCTGCCCATCGCAGTGGGAAAGGTTGGAGGCATTGCACCCTTTGCCCACATGAAAATATGTATTGTTGGTGCTGTACATTTTTTTATCAGCCTGGCACCCCCCAAAATAACCACACCCACCTGACCTGAATATCAGACCCTTCCAACCTTGCAGGTAAAGTTTGGATTCTGTGTGAAGCTAGGTTCCATTGATAAGGGATAGATAGAGCCCAAGATGTCTGCATTTACTATTAGGGCCAATATTAACTCCTCCTAAATATCATTGTGATTAAAAAAATTTTATGAACTTTGCTAATGATGTGTATCTTATGTGGAACCTGAAAATGGTCACCAATTTTGAAAGAAAATGGGCAAAACAGACAATCTTTTGTGCCTGTTTACAAAGTGGCTAGCACTTTAATTAGATGAGAGTACAGGAAATCATAAGAGTAGAAAGTTATTCTTGGAGATTATACTTTTCTTTGCTTAATGCCTGAATTAGTATAACTTTTCATAAGTCATCAAAACCAGGTATGTTTTTTGTGACCTTGTTACAGACGTGTGTGTGTGTGTACCTTCCTTATGTGTGCGTGTGTACCTTATGTGTGTGTGTACCTTCCTTATGTGCGTGTGTACCTTCCTTATGTGTGTGTACCTTCCTTATGTGTGTGATCAATCTACATTTGTATGCATGTATGTTTACTTCTTGCCTAAAAATAACCTTTATTAGATGTACTGATGTGGATAACTCAAACGGGTCTCATATGTATACCTTCTGTCTTATGTCCAAAAGGAGCTGTTGACTCTAAAATTATTCCAGAATAAAGGAGATATTCATGCTATCATCAGACTAGAAATAGAACTGATTTTTTATTAATTAAATTTTTTCATGTATTTTACATCCCCGACTGCAGTTCCCCCCTCCCTCCTCTCCTCCTGTTCCCCTCCCCTGCTTTCCCTCTCCCCCCACATCCACAGAACTGATTTTTTTCTTTCTCAGAGACTATGTTAAATGATTTTATTTTTCATCTTACTATGCATTAAAACATTTGACTGAATCAGATGTCTTTTGGTTATTTTAAAGCCGCATAACTCATCAGCATGGGCTGCAAGTCTGTCCACATTTTGTGGGACATGGGATAGGATCATACTTTCATGGACATCCAGAAATTTGGCATCATGGTAAGAGTTATTTTGGAAGCTATTTATTGAATGACATCAGTATTTCTCCAAGTTCTTTTTGCTTTGAATCCACATTGTCACCACCACCCCCCACTCCTCACCCCCTACCCCCACCACTGCCACCATCTTGGGAGTGTGAGGCTATCTACTTCATTTTAACCAGGAAGTTACTGTGCTTGGAGGGTCACAGGTCAGCACATTTCCCAAATGAAGTTCATTTTGGCTTTGGTCCTCTCCTGAAGGATGCATGGCTGGCAGGCCTGAGGGATGCTTGTCTCGAAAAAGTTACTGCAAACAAAACCCCACTGCACTGCATCCCAGCAGAATGCACACGTGACTGTTTTCTGTTTTTCTTCTCCCCCCACCCCTTCCCTAACCGCTGACTGTTGTGGTTAAACTTTGTTACATCCTGCACAGCGTTGACAGCTGATGCATTTAGCAGCATGTACTCTTGCGTGTTTTCTGGATTATGCCCACCCTGGTGTTCCTTCCTCAGAATCCTGTTTTCCCCCATCTGGGTGTGCACCCTACAGAGAGAAGGCAGCAACCACCAAGAGGGGTAGGAGGACTTAAGTTAAGCAGCTGCCTGGAGGAGAGTCCTGAGGGGTGCACATTTGAACAAGGGCTAGGAAATAGTCCTGAGTATGACCCTGTATACTTGAGATAGGACAAGTCCCTGGGAGAAATGACTGGAAACCACCCTAGGATCCATGGAGGCCCAGCAGAACAGTGCCCCTCTGAGCCAAAGAGCCCCACCTGAGGCAGCTCAGAAGAGGTCCCCATCAGCATGGAAAAATCCTGTCTTCCCATGCCCCACCAATGCCAATGCATGCAGATGTTTCGGGAATGGAGCCCTCTCCTCCTGCTCCATCCTCCATGCCAGGTGTTGGCCTTTAGCATCTTTCCCCCAAGACTTATTTTGGCCTTAGGGAGACCAGGGGGCATAACATCAGGTGGTATGGGGAACAGCAGACATGAAGAAGAGAAGGAATTGTACTGGTATCGGAACACCCTAGCTGCCCTCACCAGGCCAACTGCTGAAGAGTGGACGGAGTCTGAGAACACAGATACCACAAAGAGTGAGACTCCCCCACCTCCTGCAAGCCCTGTGTTTAACCCCGGAGGCTCAACCAGGAATCTAGAACCCTCTACCCTTTCCAAAAGCAAAATGGCCAAGTGTTTTAATCGAGCCCAGCTCCCCCCTTGTGTTTCTTTCTCTTCATGGTTCCTTTTCTCATACCTCCCTGTGTTTGTTTTGCAGCAAATGACAATGACCTGCCCATGGAGGAAGGCATGGCTTTCACCATAGGTAAATGCTGGTCTCCTCTTTGGAGAGCTGGGGCCCCTGGACGGAAAACTGGTCTTTGCCTAGACTTGAAGTCCTGCAAAGGACTAATGAAGCTAATTAGCATAATGAAATAATTTGGATGCATAGTAAATGTGATTAAATAATATCCTCTAGCCCCGGCTTCCTAAATCAGATACTTACCAACACATTTAGGAGGCTGCAGCCATCCAACCTCTAATTCCGTTACCGGCATAATGTGCTGTTTGTTTTTTTGTTTTGTTTTTTCATTAACACCCAGTAACTAGAGACGATTAAGTCCCTTGCTCTCTGTCAGCAAGTGGCATGTGCTCTGTGGCGGCCCATTCCTGGCTGATGGCGTGATTGGTGTCACCACCAAATTCCAATCACCTAGGGCCACCAAGACCTACTAGCTCTGACTGTAGGACTTAATGGAGAAGCAATTAGGGTGAAATAAGAAAATTGTTATTTGCTGATTAATGAACATTTTGAGCGTGTTTTTAAAATTCAAATATTTTAAAAATCTGACTGGTATTTATAAGAGGAACTGGTGTTTGGGTGGTTATTATCCACAGGGTCCTAATTAAGGCTTGATTAAAATGCCCTTCTTTCTCAAAAAAAAACTGTGAACCAGGCAACTTCATACATTTTTTTTAAAAAATGCTGTTGCGTTTCCTCTTCCTACTGTTTAGTTTGTAGTATACTATGTAAGCAGCATCAATTATCAGCCCTTGCAAGATGACAACAAGAGCTGTGGGTGAAACACTCAGGGGGAGGGAGAGTGTCCTTATCCTCCCCCCCCCNCTCTCTCTCTCTCTCTCTCTCTCTCTCTCTCTCTCTCTCTCTCTCTCCACAGACCAGAAACAATATCTACTATGCTAAATGTTTTCTCTCTTACAGAGCCAATCATCACTGAGGGGTCCCCAGAATTTAAAGTCCTGGAAGATGAGTGGACTGTGGTCTCACTAGACAACCAAAGGTGTTTGACCTGCTGGGCTAGGGAGGTTGCTCAGTGGCACCCAGATATGCACACCATATCCTGACTGCCGCCCTGTGTGTTTCAGGTCCGCGCAGTTCGAGCACACAGTCCTCATCACAGCAAGAGGCGTGGAGATCCTGACCAAACTGCCTCAAGAAGCCTAAGACTCTTCCAGCAAGGCCACCGAGGCCCTGTGCCTGTTTTCTTAAGGAGACCTTCTAGAACTGAGGAGCCAGCCACAGGCCACATAGGATTCTGCAGTGTCTCAGAGAAAAATACAGTGTGGACAGGACTTTGGGGACTTAGGTCTGCGGCCTGCAAGGGCCTCTGGAGAACCACCTTCCTGGGCAGGTGGTTTGCCCTGTCCCTCATTCTAATCTGGTTTCACTGAAATCCATTCCAGATTCTAACCAAGTTAAAGAAACAAACAAAACAAAACAAAAACCTCTTAACCCCATCGTGTTCATTCTCTACATGGGACAGTTACAAAGGGGGGCGGGGGCAGGTGGTTAGTTTTGGAATCTCCAAACTTTTAACATGCACACGGGAAAAACAAAAACAAAAACAGAACCTGTTATCTGAAAAATTGTCTTAATCTGCTTTTCCCCTTATGGGTCTTAAATTGGCTAAGCCTGGGGGCACTTCCAGAGGCGGCACCTGCTTCCACCCCTGCCCAGTTTCCTCTTCACCAAGGTTTGGTCTAGAGAAGATGTGCCAGGAAGCATTGCCTGCAAATGTTTTCTTGGCTGTGGACCATAGTGTAGCCTTTCTGAAGATGTTAGAAGTCCAGACAAGGCCTTGCAGACCCCTGAGCCTCTTCATCAGCAACCAGCCATGCTTGATCCCCTCCCAGCCTGAGATCAC
>LOJH01001947.1:0-19140 GCA_001685095.1 Ellobius talpinus
CTTTAACATAGTAAAATTACATATAACAAAATGGGTATCAAGCAAGAATTATAGATACAATATTTATAACTACTTTATCTTTTATCATATCTAAGGAAAACTATAACTGTAGCTATAAATTTTTCAACTCCATCAAAGACTCCAGAAGGATACAATATTACCTAAGTTCATTGTGAGCAACTTTCAAAACTCTAGAACTGACAGAGACTTCTCACTGCCTGGACAGTCACCCAGAGATTTTCTGTACTGTTGGGGCATCCATCTTCAGCCTACAGGTCCATGGTATCTGGCAGACTTTTTCATGAAGCAGGAAATTTCAAAGATAGTTCTGCCTATATTGGAAGTTTGTCAGTCACTTTTTTTCTGTGTCCTGCAGAATATCTAGCAGACTCTTTCATGAAGCAGGAACCCCGAAGGATTGTCTCACCTTTAGGCAAGTTCATCAGTCATCTCTCTGCGGGTCCTGCATGTCCAGTTTACATAGCATACCATAAAGCAGTCCAGTTAAGAGCAGTTTCTTGCCCAAATGGCTAACAAACTCCATAAGGAGCCTCATTAGCATTTCACTGAGCAAGGAATAACTACGCATGAATTCAGCCAGCCATTTTTAGAACTGCTTAAAAATACTTGTGTGCATTATCCACTTAACTCAGCAGACCTTAAACTATCTGTCTGTCTGATTCAGAACCAATTTCCTCTGGATCTCACCACTTCAACCCCAATATTCTATTAAATATGTCAAATATGATCTGTGGTGGATTGAACAACAGATTTCCTGTGGTATCTTAAAACAAGAATTTGATATAGTATTATATTAATAGAAATATTGTGAAATTAATATAGATAACTCTATACCTCACACTTGGATTCTCCTGTGATTCACACACACACACACACATACACATATACACACACACTCACACCTAAAACTATGGTACTAAGGAATCACAATTGGTTTGTTATTATTAAAAAAAAATCCTAAACATTATTCAGGTTTTACAGAGTTCTCAGAGGAAAGCTCTGTGAAGTAAATGCCTTTATCATGACTTATCAGATTAAATGTGATCTACACGGCCTAGTAATACTGTTAATCTTGATATGGTGGGTAGGAATTTTCTAAAGTTAGAATAGAGCTGGTGGTGGGATTTTCCAGTTTTCTGTGTTGTGAAGACACCACCTCTTCATATTTAAATGTGAAGCATGTTTAAGTATATTCCATTTCCTCCGTATGTTTTGAGAGTGGTCACATTTTATAGATGTTAATCTATGTTGGCATATTACCTCTAACACTTATGAAGAACTTGGAGCCTCCCTGAGTCTTCCATTTCTGATTCTAATGGAAATGGCTTTTGCCACCTCCGTGATGGCTACTACATGATGGTCATATTCAGTCAACTCCCGCAGGACCTGCGAGTGTCTCTCTAACGGTGACAATGCTACCAACACACTGCTGTGTCAGCTGTATCTATAAGGCAGATGCTAGACCTCAGCCAAGCGCGTGTGGGTGATTTGCTCCCGTCAGCATCCGCAGTTACACTGGTACCTGCATTTCTTTCTCTAACTTTACTTTGTGTCTGTTGTTCACCTGCTTTGCTTTCATATTTTGAAAAATGTTGTGACATCTTTTGTGTACATTTTGTCGCTGAACATTTGGGGCTAAAGCTCTTCAGAAAAAAAAATGGATTTTATAAATTCTGTCCATCTTCAACGGTTTTATTCAGTAACCTTACATATCTTTATATAAATTGCCCCTGAAATACAAACATTTGATTTACTGCCATGACATCCAATTGAAACACCATTTTATAATCTGTAAATAATCAGTTGGGTTTTTTTGCATTCTTTTAAATTTGAAAAGATTTCACAATCCCAGTAAGTTACATAGATAATCAACACTGAGTTTTCTTCTATTACTAACATTTCTATTATAAACATTATTTTTGTAATATCCTTATGCAGTTATTCTGATAAAATCCATCACTATCCTGACCCATTCTACAATCTGTTGTTTTCTAGTCAGTGTACGTCAGATTTGGGAACCTCGGAGAAAAGGCACTGAAGCGTTATAACTCACACTCTATCGCCCTCTTGTGGCCAAAGTAAGAACTTCGTCGCGCTGAAGAAACAAGATATGCAGGCTTTTCTAGGAGATATTGCCAATTTCCATCCACGGAAACAACTTCCACACTGTTTTCCTTTAAAAAAAATCTTAAATTAACGTACCCAAAGAGCGATTGGAAATTTCTCTGCAATCTTCAAGGTCCTCACATGTAAATTTAAATTAAATCTAGGTAATAGAAATAGAGAATAAATGTAGGCGGGACCCTATAATTTACACGGTAAGTGGTTCCAATTGGTTCTGCTGACAGTGAATGTGAGACTCCTTTGTGAATGGCAGGAAGAGGAAGTTGTCAAGGTCCAAACTCATGCCTCTTGAAAGTATGACAGTGCTCCGCAGAGGTGGCTGTTTGCACACTCTCAGACCCCAGCTAGCACTGACTGAATGCAAATCCTTCCTGGAAGGTGCGGCAGATGGGGTTTTTGGAAATGGGAGATGTGATCTGTCAGCACTGTATTTAATAAAGTAAAAGAAATCACACCACGCATTTCTTGCTGACAGAAAACGGGGAAAGGGGGGTAAACACTTTCTGATTATTGTATTCAAGGAACCTGAGCTAGAAATTTCCATTGAGAAGCTGGGATTTGAAGAGAAGATGGGCAAAGAGTCTCCCTCCACCTTTTGATTTAAATGAGGAATGCCATGGGCCACACTTCCTGTGTGTGTTCCAAAAATGTCCAAAAAAAATAGGCTGCTGCTCTCCCCACTGTGGAATCCAGGTTGCACATACCATTGACCCAATTGTCAGTGGCATATTAATTAGTTATGGGACACATATCGAGTAAGAATTTTGCACTGGATTGCTTGACTAGACTATTGCCTGGTAGCAGGCTGAATGACCAGTAACCTCCCAGGATGGCACCACTAGAAGATTGATATTGTTAGTTACCAGTATACAGTTTGGCCATTTTGATATGCCTTCTGCATCTAAAGTATTGTGCAACAGAAATTATTATCATTAGTGTTTATAGTAATTCCATTATTCGGCCACCAAGCATTTGTTTTGTCTATTGAGGGTCATCATAGGGAGCACAATACAAACTCCTTAGGAGTTCCTGGATTCCAATCACATAGTGACCAATAACCAGCTGTGTCTCACCTATCTCAATCTCCTAAGCACCCCATCTTTCTTCTCCATTACTCCTGAGGGAGTCCCCTCTTCTCAATTCTTATTTTCATTCCACTGGGTTGTTGGCCACAATGTCTCGGTGCCCTAAGTCTTCGCCATCAATGCTGGCTTACCCAGGTTAGCATTAATCCTGACTTTTGCATTAGAAACATCCTTTCAACAAGGACCGTCTCACAATGTATTCGTTCTCGGGTGCGAAGTGTGTGTATTGAAGGTATATAGTATCATATCATGAGATCCATTTAAGCAAATCCAACAGATACTAACTAGCCAGATAAAGGGAGAAAAGACGTTAATAGGAATCAAAAAGATCAATTATTTCTCTGTGATTGTGCATAATGTTGAGTCAGATACTTGAATACTCGAAATAGTTTTAGGGACTGCTTATGACAGACAGACAGACAGCAGAGACGTGGAGAGAATCCTAGCTGTAGCTATTTGAGGAATATTTGTGAGAGTAATACTTTTTCAGATTAAGGATGCTATAAATAGTCTATCAATAGCAAGGCATTTGATACATGTTATTACAAGGTGTTTTTTATACTAAAATTGCTTAAGGGTAGGAAATGGGGTTGTCCTAAAATATCAAAAGATAATTTTCAAATACTATACACAGTATGAATGTAGCACTGAGTGAAATTAGAAGAAGGGCAAGCATTGGGATACAATGTGTTTGTGGGTTTCCTGATGAGGTCTGTGGAGTAAATCCTGTCTGGAATGGGATGCCTGTAAGGTCTAAGTTTCAAGTTGTTCATGAGGAGACCGTGAATGGTCTTGTTCTGACCAAGTCTCCTAGTTCCAGACATTATGAAAAATGGGTCCTGAACATATAAAAAGAGTAGCATGGTTTTGGAGAGATGGCTCAGTGGTTAAAAGCACTTAGTAATTTTTCAGAGAGCTAAGTGTGGTTCTCAGTATCCATGTCTTTCAGCTCACAGCCACTGGTAACTCCAGCTTGGGGAGGTCTAGTGTCCCTTTCTGATATTTGGGGGCTACCCTTGCATTCAGAAACCCACACACAGATGCAAATATGGACTCATAACCCCCACACAAATCCACACATATTCACATCATTTTAAATAATCATTTAAAGTGAGCACATGGGCAGATGTGAAGGAAAGCAT
This sequence comes from Ellobius talpinus, assembly GCA_001685095.1. Lineage (NCBI taxonomy): Eukaryota > Metazoa > Chordata > Mammalia > Rodentia > Cricetidae > Ellobius > Ellobius talpinus. The sequence continues at coordinate 4,373 of LOJH01001947.1, forward strand.
GGCAGAGTTGATTGCTGTCCAGTTACTATTATTAATCCTGGTTTAGTTGAGGTACAGGATATGACATGTTTTAATGTCACTTTGTGTGAAAGTGGAAGTGGCTGGGAATAGTGTCATTAAGGCACCTAGGCATAACATGAGAGTTTAGAAGACTGAATGTCATTTAATGAAGGATAAAGGTGGATTAATTGGAAAGTACTGTAATAGCTGTAGCAATGGAGTGGAGATGTCTGCTAGCACCCTTGTGGGATAGTCTGTCTCACAGGGTAGCCGGAGGTAGAACTAAGTTGGGCTGATTAATCAGCTACTGCTAACATTAAGACAATAAATGATAGCAGGTTTGTGGCTTTCGTTTTACCAAAATGTTTGTTGAAATTCCAGTGAGTTAAAGTGTATAAGACATTTGCTATAGGTTAAAAAGTAAGCTCAACATCTCTAGTAAGGTTCTATGAAATAGTTTGTGAATCTTCTGTGTTCTTGTGTATTTGGCCATACCATCATGAGATCATCTATAGCAACAAAAGCTGAGGTACATTGCTAGCAGTGACTAGAATAAGTAGAATAATCAGGAATGCAAGAAAAGATTTTAAAATAAGTTGAAAATTACAATAGATGTCTCAGAAATCTGGAGAATCCCCAGGGGCAATTATGAATAGCTATATGCCAAAAGTTGGATAGCTAAGAAGAAATAGGTAATCACATTGAAAAGTGCAACTTGAGACTTGAGATACGGCATAATGAATAAAAGTGCTTGCTGCTCATACATGAGAACCTGAGTTTGGATGCCTAGAACCCACCTAAGGAGCCAGGCACAGTGGTATACGCCCTGTAACCCCAGCATAGGAGAGGTAGACAGAAATGATTCACTAAATCTCACTGTCAAGCCAGCCTGCCCAAATCAGTAAGCTCTGGCTCAGTGACAGACGTTGTCTCCAAAATACAAAGGAAAGTAATTAAGAGAAGACACCCAGCCTTAAACTTTGGCCTCCACATGCATGCCCTTACATGTGTAACTATATGTACACAAATATGCACATATACAAACACATACAGTAAATAAATGAATGAATAAATATAACAATATAACTTATCAAGAGTGAGCCACAAAAAAAATAGAAAACCTGAGCACACCAATAACAAATGAAAAAAAGAAAACTAGATGAGCAAAACGTAGCCCAAGACCAGACAGCTTCATATCTGAATTATAACAAACATTCAAAAAAATGGATACAATATTTAGTAAATTCTTTTTTTAAAATAGATCTAAGGAAAATATTTGCAAATACTTTATATGTGGTCAACATAAGTATCAAATGTAAGCTGAGAGAGAGAGAAATATGTCAAAATAGAAAGCTACAGGCTAGTTCTCTGATGAACCATAATATGAAATCCTTTAATGAAATTAGCAAACCAAAAGAATTTTATATTGCAACCAAATGTAATTCACCGTAGACATGGAAGACTGGCTTAATATTCACAAATCAATCAGCATCATGTATCTCACAGTAACAGAATAAAAGCTAAGAAACACATGCTCTCCTCAGTTGACACAGAAGAAGGGCTTGACACGGGCCTATTATGCTAATGTGAAAGCTGAGTTCAGGGTTGAAATTATAAGAGGGAGAGGGGAAATGAATAACCATGAACCACCAGTGCCCTGGTCGAGAAATCAGGCTAGGAGATGTGAGGATGCAGCATCTACAGGCTTAGCCTGTGCCTCTGTGGAACTTAGCCCAGTTCACCCACTGCGCAGTTGTACATTTAGCATCCTGCGTCCTTAGGCCAAATCACGCTTCTCTCAGTAGAGTACCATCTCTCGCTTGTCCTTTGTGGTCCTAGATAGTTTTATTTGTTTGTTTGTTTGTTTGTTTTGTCAGCTTGATACATGCTAGGGCTTTCTGGGATGAGAACTTTAGATCAGATTGCCTGGAGGCAAATTTGTAGGGCATGTTCTTGATTAGTGGTTGATATGGGAGGACCAGCTTGCTTGGGATGGTGTGCCACCTCTTGGCTGGTGGTCCTGGGTGGTTTATAAAATCAGGCTGAACAAACCATGGGAGAAGAAGCCATAAGCAACCTTCCTCCATGGCTTCTACTTCAGTCCCTGTCTCCAGGATCCTGCCTTGGGTACCTGTCCTGACTTCTCTTCATGATGCACTGTATACTGCAATGTGAAATAAACCCTTTCCCCCCTAAGTTGTTTTTGGTCATGGACTACAACACAGCAATAGAAAACAAATTAGGACATTTACAATCAATTCATTCCCACCGGGAAAAAACAAAAAACAAACCAACAAAAAATCCCAAAATGTCAACTCTTTGGTTTTTTTTGTATTTGGTGGTTTCTTTATGGTCATTATTGAATTCATTTTAAACAAATTAGCAGAGACTAATGTTCTGAGAAGAATTGCAAATTGTTGCTATTACCATAAATTAAAATATATTTTGCTCCTGTGTCCCTCTGCTGGCTGCTGCAGATAAATTACAGGCACATATTAAACACAGATTCTGCCCTTGGGGAAACTATAAACAATCAGGACTTTTATTTTTTTTAATAACCATGTCACTCCAGAGCCATCTGGTGTACATTTAGAGTAATGTAATTTTGAATCTTGCTTGATGGTGCTGATATAATGCAGCAAATATAGTGCCAGTTTGAAGAACAACAATTGGGTTAATTTCTGCGTGTAATCCAACAGTGATTTAATCTTACGTTCTGTGTGAACTGTAATAAAGCCTGAATTAGTTCCATTTTTAGAAAAGGTACAGACAAAATGAAATGCTGAGAGGCCAATATGTATTCCTATATGGAAACTAAATATGATTTTTAAAAATTGTATGCATGCATATTATCTAAGAGCACTAAATAAGGGGGATTAGAACGCATGGTTCAAGGAAGAATAGTCATGTTTCTTTGTGTTATCTGCGTGAAGTTAAAAGGACCAAAAAGACTTTACTCACATCCACTGATTTAATTATGGCAGGGCTTTAAGACACATTTCCCCCTGTTAGGGATATGAAAAGTGAATCAGAGAGAAATTTAGTTGCTTGCGTACAGTCTGACAGCTGCAAAGAGACACCACTGAGCTGCAAACCAACATCTCTCCATTGCACTTCCACATGGTTTAATGCATGAATTCTGGTGGGAACACAGATATAAGCAGGCACAGAGACACAGACACACACATACACACAAACACACACATACACACAGACACACACTTACACACTTCACAAATAGAGTAAATAATTCCTTAAACAGTATACTGGATGTGTGCAGGGGAATGTCTACTGATATACCAGATAAGTTTCAAATGTCAGTGATAAGGACCTCTGGAGTTGCTTGGGCTTTTGGAAGGCTCAAAACCTACACATTTTCTGTGGAAGTTAGTTATGCACATATTTTTCTAGGTAGCGATCCAATAGATTTATTTAGAGTTAATCAGATTTTCAAAGAGATAAGTGACAATCAAAAGGTTAAGCACCACTGTATGGTTATTGTAACCATGGAAACTACTGAAGACAAGGGATACGCAATATTTAATTCACAAATAATGAAATATAATAGCAATTGCCATAATTCTAATGTTAAGAGTGACTGGTAAGAGCAACTAAAGCTTTTCTAAGTATTTGTTAAGGTGCTTCATTCGTTGGCTACAATGACTTTTTACCCCAGTGATCAACAAGTGTGTAGTAAGACCTGGCATTCTAGGTGTTCAGCAATGTGGCCTCAAATTCCCTTTAAAGTGGAGCTAACTTTGAGGGGGGTGGGCCCCAACAGCAAGCTTAGCATTCATTGCCAATAAGTGCTAACGTGAAAACTGGGTGCAGGTCAGAGAATGATAGGGATTCTGGTTGCTTTATTTCTTTTTGCAATGTGTGTATGTGTGTGTATGTTATGTATTTCTGTATGTGTGTTCAAATGTGTATGAGCACACACGTCCTGTTCACATATGTGTGGAGGCCACGGGTTGTCATGATGTGTTCTTTGATCACTTCCCTTATATGATGAGGCAGGGTCTCACACTGGAATCTCATTAGCTCACCAATTGGGCTAGCCTATCAGCAAGTGCATTCTCCAGTGTGGAGGAGGCCCTCATGGTTCTTCAGGCTTGTGTGCTTTGTCAGTACAAAAGTGTTCCTGCCTCTCTCTCTCTCTCCCACTGGAAAATAGTCAAGAATGTGTTATATGGATATATGTAATTTTTTCTTACAGAGTCTGAATAAAGAGAACAAAGTACATAGTTGGGAAAGCTTATAAATGTGTCCCCTTGTTGTGTAACTGGGCACAGTTTGAAAATATGTGTCATCTGTTTTTTGGATTGATTTCAATATGGACTAGGAGGTAATGGACTAGTAAAGCCACTGAACATCATAAGGACCCAAGCTCTTGGTGCCCTGGAGGGGTCCACTGGGGTAGAAAGTCTTCCCTTTGCCTCTTGAAACAAGAAAACCAACTGTGTATTTATTTCATTAATTCTGAGATATGACAAGGGAATTAATTGTCAGTAGAAAATAACTGAAATGACAGGCCATTGTAAAAATACTCCCCTTTGCTCAAATCAGTGGTGGATATTCCAGACTTTTGACAGTGAAGACTGGCAGATTATAAATGCATTTGCATGGCTTGATTCTCAGGTGATTTCCTGCAGAAAGTTGTACTCCATCAATATATGTCTTCTGACCTTAATACAAACTATGTGAAAACCATAAAATGGAAGAGAGACATTCCAAACACCTTGTGCCCAGCTCCTGATTTGACGGATTTCAGCATTTGCCTGATTTGGTTTGAATTCTTTCTTATCAGGTCAAGGTATCAAAGGGAAAAAAATAGGTTATTCTGACCCTCTGTTGTGGGTTCTATTTCACAGAAATCCTTCTGTCGCATTGCTGAGGAGCTGTGCATCAAGAATAATCAAACATTGCATTGCTTGAAAACCCTGAGGATGCAATAGCTCTCAAAGCTCCTCATGTTACTCACAACTAGAATCCAAAATCAAAATACATGCCTCAGAAATTACTGAGCTGAAATATGTTTTGGAAGGAATGGTTCAGGGTACAGATATTGGCCTGGGTTCAGTTATTGACTGGGATGTAATTAACAGACGAGAGTGGAATTTATCCAGAGACAGGTTTCATATTTGCTTGGAATCCTTCATGGATTTTCTCATGAAATTCTGTACTGTGAATCTCTTCCAAACCTCCTCTTCTCACAGAACAAAGGGCATGCCCCCAGTACCTGAAACAAGTGTTCCCCATCTGTCTCCTTGGGCATGACTTACCCAACATTAGCAAAGGTTCTTACTGCTCTACACTAATGTGTGGCCCCTTTCTGGCTTGTACAAGAAGCCTGTTCACCTCTTATGGCTGTCACTATGATCCTCTATTTCTGGAAATCAGCAGTGGTACAATGACAGTCATTTGATTTGTCTAAGTCTGAATCCACATTGGGAGGTGTGGGGAAATGACAGAACACCTGTTGCTGCATCCCAGTTGGAGAGAGATGTTTGAAGGGCACCACAGAGGGTTGGCTTCTCTGGAAATTGCCCAAGACTAAGCACACAGGAGGAATTATTTCTCTGGTAACCCTTAAAGACCTAAAGTTGAACCCCAAAGCAGAATGTACTTTGCTAACACAACTGAAGACCCAGTCATAGACAACCTTCTGAAACCCTAGAAGCCTGGGAATTGTCTCCTTAAGAGAGAGCCCTCATCTGCAGAGTGTCCCCTGGATAGTTGGAGAAGCCCAAGTCTAGGCATTTGTTGCTGTTATCAGTGTCCCTGAGGGGTGGCACCTACTGAAGAAATCCAAGGGGTTCCTGGTAGTGGAGCATCTTCATCTTTTGGAGAAGCAGAGCAAAGTGGCTGTTCTCCCCATGCCCCAGGGAACTAATAAACTGTAGACTGATTGAGCAGCAAGAATGGGAGACTCTTCTTGTTTGCATCTCTGGTTGATTTGCCACTGCACACGCATGTTTACAAGCCTGAGGTGTGTAAGTGCCAAAGGGGAGAGAGAAGAGAGACAACTCTCTAAAGGAATGTGTTGTATAGGTAGTCTCTGTTACCGACCTGGAATGGCAGATCCCAATGAAGTAGAAGGATGGGCAAAACAGGAGAGAACTTCTAAAAGCAGTTGAAGCAGTAGAAAATTCCCAGAAAGCTGTCACTACAACAAGAACATTTAATCCCAAATTCAACTCACTTCTAGAAAAATACATGCTTATAATTTAAAAGCAATGGCTAACTCAACTAGGAGAATAATTGTGCTGGAAAACTGAAATCCCGATGTAGATTAGACATCTGAGAGGCAGAAATAAAAACAATAAAAAAATGTTAAAAAATTGAAACTTGTATTGGTTTAATAAAATGCTGATTGGCCAGTAACCAGGCAGGAAGTATAGGCAGGGTGACTAGACTAGGAGAATTCTGGGAAGAGGAAAGGCAGAGACAAGTTGCAAGCCAGGTGCCGAGGAAGTAAGATTAGAATGCCTTACTGAAAAAATGTACCAAGCTACATGGCTAAACATAGATAAGAATTATGGATTAATATAAGTTGTAAGAGCCATTTAGTAATAATCCTGAGCAACAGACCAAACAGTTTCTAATTTTAAAAAGAAATTGTATGTAATAACTTTTTTATTGAAAGGTTTGAGAGATCGCATGATGTTTTTTTGCAAAATTTTATCAACCTTGATGCTGTGGAAATAGATTGAGGAAACTTTAAGTTTTTCTTAGCATAAATAATCTTTGTGGTCCATCTGACTTTAAAAAGAAAGAAAGACCATATTTTGCAAAAAGTCTCACATGTGGCATGCTTTTCAAGTTCCAGGTTTATAATCCAGCAAGAATAAAAATGTTAGCTGAGTCCATCAGTTTTACTGTGACATTGAGTATGAAGAGATGTAACAGTAATGGGGAAATCGTCTCAATGCTTTCATAGGGGCCAGGATTTGCCTTAGATATTCCTCAACTCAATAAATATTTCATTGGTGCTTGAGATTTGGAATGTCAGATGGGTTGACCTATACCAAAGAAAAATGTTATTACCAATTTGTGTGTGTGTGTGTGTGTGTGTGTGTATGAGAGAGAGAGAGAAGAGGCCTCCTCTTAGTGCTGACATGGTCTGTAGAAAATGAATGTGCCTTTCTTAATGACATTCCAACACCTGTGCTATTATTTTTCAGTGTTGGAAGGCAGGAATGTCTCCCAGGATTTCCTGGATGGTTGATGAATGAAAGGTCACTTGGTTGTATGTAGGTACAGTTGGAGCGCCCTGTGAAAACTCTGCACTACTTTGACAGAAGTAGGCTTTTGAATGTAAAACAATAAGCCATCTTGAGTTGTAACATAGCTTTGGATTCAGTTCACTAAAAATTGTGACTATCAACATTGTATGGTAAATGTTTCATAGTTTTCCCATAATAAAAATAAAAATAAATAACAAAATATAGAAATGATAAATCAACAAACCAAAATTTAACTAATTGAAATTAAGCTATTAGATATATGTGTAAATTTAGTTTAAAAAGGCAATGCTATACACACTTCATAAAGGTGTCATGAGGTTGAAATAAAAGATGCCATATTTTCATGAACCCAATACAGCAGTTGTGGTAGAAAGAATCACCTGCTAAACGCAGTGTGCTGAATTTAAAACAATGGACCAAGACAGACACTGTCAGTTCTTCTCTGCTGAACTCTATCAAGGCATTAAATGCTGTGTGTTGTAATTGCGGGTTACAGCAAGACAGGAGACGCTGATGATCACACAGGGATATTGTAAGGATGGCTCAATAAAAATCAATTTATAGAAATAAGGATGACTCCTGGATTTGGTAGAAAGGAAAGTTCACTATTATTGGAGGAGCAACAGCTGTTCCTGGATTTTCTCTGTCAGTTTTTTTCTGCTTGTGAAAATCTCCTAGGTTATCTGTTCATGAATTTGTGTCTAGATATGGTTTTCTTTTTTAAAATACTCTTTGGTTTATACCCTAATCAGTAGTGGAACTTGCTGTGTGTACTAGGCTGCCCTTGAACTCACAATTTGCTTCCCGCCTCTGTTTTCCCCGTACAGGGATTAAAGGTAAGCACCACCAGGAATTGTGATTTGGGTTATATTTGTTGTCTAAATGGGAGCTGAGGAAAATATTTCTCAATAATCTTTGTGGTTTCTATTTTCCACCTAGTGTATGAGATGATAAAGTAACTATGGGCCTGTGCCATGGATCCTCCTAACTAAACAGTAGAGGGAGATGAAAAAGTGTTATCAATGCAGGGGGTTTCCTTTTATTGTTTGGAGATTAACTGCATAAAGAGGAGGAAAAAATGAATAAAAAGAACTATGAAAATGCATCTAAGGTGAACAAAAAAAAAGAAACCAAAATAATGAGGAATCGTGTAAGAGGCTAGTGGGGTATAGCCAGTATGCACAACACTTGCTAACAGAAGCCCTCAATTCAAAAGTGAGCATTAGAAAGAGGGGGAAATCAACAGCAATGAAAAGGAACTGCTGAACTGAAGAACTCCTTGAACCTCTGTCTAGAAAGATGCATCCCAGAAGAAGAAATACATTTGGCATTTTGCAGTGACTTTCTGATCTTCAAGGAAACAGAGCAAAGTCTGACTGTCTTCTGGGTAGGAGGCACAGCTTCTTAACCAAGTTTGCAGCACACTCCTGGGGCAGGACAGCACCATGTGTGCCTAGCTATTTCTAAGTTGCATGAGACTGGAACATGAACTAGATTCTTTCTTATTCCTTTGTAGAAAGGGATTGGATAAAAAGAGGAGCCAAGGAAATGATAAGCAAATAGTAGCATAAGGAGTCTGGGTTGTTCTATAAAGCTAATGGAAACCGAAGAGAGCCGAACTGGTGGTATCAGCGTTCACAGAGATCTTAGTGCAACATCGTGATCCCGAGGTAGAAGCTAGCCAGTGAAAGGTCAGTGGTTGACAAAGACATTTTCAGTCACTGAGTAAGGTTGGTTTGGCTAGATACAAATGGGGCACATTGCTGACCCAATGACTATCCCATACAGGAGAAAACAATGTGTAATGTTCACACACACTACCAAATGAAATCCAGGCCAATCAAAGATATAACATATAAAATAAAAAAATGTTAAATAATGCTTCCTTGCAAGACAGAAAGCCAGGACACTAACAGAAGAGAGACTACTCAACTGTGAAGCTCTTTAAACTGGGTGGTAAAAGATATTATAAAAATAAAGAGGAAAAATGAGAGCTTGGTAAAGGGGTTAGCAGTATGGAAGAAATATGAAATATGTTAGCCTTAATATTAAGGGAGTTTCTACAGTTCTTTTAAAAAAAAAGGCTATGTAATCCAATAAAAATAAATGAGAAGAGAATGTGGAAATGGGACCTAAATGACTGTTAGATGTGAACATGCACAGTCTAATTTACTATACACAGAAAATGCAAGTAAATGAAAATGACATATTTGAGAGTGTGTCATGTATGTAAAGCTTTAAGAGTGAAAGAACAGGTTACTAGTAAAAGAGGCTGGGGTGGATAGTCTTACACACAGCCATTTTTAATGGTTACCTTTCAGTATGTAATGGTATTTAAAATATGAATAAATTTTTGACCAAGTTATTCATCAGAAAATTAAAGGAAGGAAACAGATGTTGCAGATAGGTTTATTTTCTCTTTGTTTCCGAGCACTATTGACTGGAAACTATTTTCAAATCAGTAAAGACATGTCAGGCTCTAAGAGCACTGGTTTCTCTTCCAGAGGACCCGGGTTTGATTCCCAGCATCCATATAGCAACCGACCACTGCCTGTAATTCCAGTCTCACTAAATCCAACATACTCTTCCACCCTCCCTGGGTACGAGGCAGGCATGTGTTACACTTGCATATATACAGGCAAAACACACATAAAAGAAACTAAGTACAGTAATAAAAATAATAAATGTTATATTTATATTTGTCAGTTTAGCGAGCTGGTCACAATCTGTGCTAAGGAGCAAAACCAAAGAGCAGGATGAATATTGGTGGTACTGTCTTTCAAAGAAAACCAGGGGGCCAGAGATGGGGCTCAGCATGAAAATGTGATTGCCACTAAACCTGAAAGCTTGAATTCCATCATCCTCAGACTATGGTGAAAGGAGAGAACCAACTCCCAATAGCTGTCAGTTGTCCTCAGACCTACACGGGCATGCGGTCACACACACACACACACACACACATACACACACAATGGAAAAGAGACTGCTGGTGTGTAAGTGAGCCTATAAATGTGTAAGTCAGCTGAGGGTGTCAATACAGCCTCTCCTTGTAGGAAAGCAGAGACATGGGTGTGCGGGCTATGGACATGGTTATCTATGGAAATCAGGAATGAAAGGCGTTCTTATCCTGGAAATAACTTCTTTCTCCTTTGCATACAATCTGGCAGTTTCATGATTTTACTAATCTTATGGATTAGTTTAGCAGCAAATAGCAGCTCTAAGATGAAAGGAGAAAATAAACCAGACCAGTTGTTTAGTTGAATCAGAAAGTATATAACCCTGGGCATGTGCCATTTTGGTTCTAGGGATCTCACATGCCGAGCTTGTTCCCCAGCATGGCCGGCACTACTTTACTCAAGGTCAAGCTGAAACTCCCTTTCTGGATCACTATAGGAATTGTCACCCATCACTTCCTAAATCCCAAGGAGACAACCGGCTTGGAGGAAAGCAAATCCTCTGCCATATTCACGCTGACGTAGACTCTATATCCTTGGCTACTGTTGGGCAGTCAGACGAAAAGAAGACAAGTTTGCAAAGACTCCCATTAAGAGTCTAGCCAGAGCAGCTTTGCAAGGTTTTTTAATTAAATGTTAAAATTTTCTGGCTATTAGGAACAGCTCCCCAAGTTCCCACAGAGATCTCCCCTTTTGACAACTGTTCCTGGAGAATGTCTTGCAGCATCTTTAAGCTGAGGAAGGGCTGTTGTTCTTGGTCGTATCTATGGTGGTCATCCTCTGTAATAAACTGATACGCTGCAACTTTGCAGACACATTGTTGTAGGGAGTAGTGGAAGCCATGCGTGAATTAAGTCCTCAGTGAATGTGTGGACTGTGTATTGTTGCCACGGGCACAGCCATGTCAATGACCCCATAGTCTCAGACTCATGGAGCAATTGCAAAGCCTCCTCGTTGGGAGTGAGGCTCAGTGGGAAATGGCAAAGCCCTGCCTTCTCTTCTGTGTGGGAATGTTGATGGTGTCTGTATAAAATGTCCACCATAGCTCTCTCATTCATATCCACAGTCTTCATACCAATCCCCTACAGACTGCTCCTACCAGGATTAGCTCATGTCTAATCAATTAGTGCGTCTCCTTGATCCAACCATATGTGCCCTGCCTCCCTTTTTATCTGTATCTAATAACCCTGCCTTCTTGGTGAGCTGTATGCAATAATCCCAGCTCTCTGTTTAGCTCTATATTATGAATATGCTATTCGGGGGTTCAACAGAGGTCTTAGCCCATTCTGTTCCATTGTTTGTTTATCTGTGCATATGTCTGCCTCTTCCCCTTGCTGCCCTAGAAAGGCCTATCCCTGGAGGTCATACATGGACATAGCACATTATCATCCTCCTCTTAAGGCCCCTAGCAATAAATTGACGTGCCAGTTCACATGCTGACCCTTCCAGAATGCTCCATATGTGCCGTCATTATGTTCCCTCATTAAAGAAAGGCTTGAGCAATGGAACCAGATTTCCTAGGCTTGACTCTTTCCCAAACAGCCTATCCATTGTGTAGCTGTAGGCATGATTTCCTCCCCTATAAACAAGGGAGAAAGCCCTGCCTACCTCTCTGCCTTGTCATAAGACAAGCTCTATAAAACTCTCAAGAGGCAATATGTTAAGCTCATATATTATGCTCAAATTTCTGAAGACATAACTACCTTCTGTTGACTACTATCTCACAGAGCCATGTGTGGGACCATACTTAACACCAATTAATAGCCTTCTCTAAAAGAAGAAAATGCAGGACAAAGAGAATCATGAGAGTGATTCACATAGTACCCATAGGCCTTAGTTACTTGATGTCATGAAAGGAAATGTTGATATGCATTTTTAAATTTTGCTTAAATTTTGTACATTTTTTATTAAAATTCATTTACTTATTTGTAAAATTCATATACTTAGAATTCATTTACTTATTCCCTTCTTTCTTTCTTAGGCCCATTCCAGGTGCCCTCCATCCAAAGACTTCCAAGACCCCCTCTTTTAGGGTCTTTATAGCCTCTTTTTCTTTTATTATTAGTGTTACATACATGTATGTGTATACTCGTATATACAAATACAACCCACTAAGTCCATTTTGGTTGTTTGTGTGTGTTTCAGGAGTGGCCACTTTATACTGGATCACCAATGAGAGTGTCATCCCCAGCAGTGGCTTGTGTTCCTTCTTTAGTAGTCTTGGTTGCTTTCAGACCTTTATCTAGAGTTGTGGCTCTCAATCTTCCTAATGCTCTGGTCTTGTTTTTACAGCCATTTTAGAGAGATGGGTTCACAGCAGATTTTCTGGTGTTCTGGCTCTTAGAATCTTTCCATCGCCTATTTTGCAATGTTCGTTGAGCCATAGATTGCCGGAGTTGTAATGTAGATATAAACATTGGGGCTGGGATTCATACAATCTATGGATATCTGCATTATATCCACTTGGTTTTTTGTGATGATCTCCATTTACTGTTAAGAGAAGCATCTTGACATAAGGTTTAAGGATAAGATTTAGAAATAGTAAGAAATTATGCCAGTCTAGCGAAGTGGTGGTAGAACACACTTCTCTAAGGTCCATGGCTTTCCTAGTCGTGGCTAGATTTCTAGTACTAGGCATCATTTCTTCCCTGTTGAGACAGATTAGACAGCTGTGTGTCACCAGCAACATGTGAGTGCCGTTTCTTGCCCCTTAATGGATATCTTGCCATGCTGGCCATTGTTGTGGCTCATAATTTTTACAACATAGTTATTGTGGAACTATTAACTCTCTTGGCAGTTTGCATACTACTTTCTATTATCATGGAAGTTCGGCTGCAGGCAGCAGGCTTTCAGGTCAGATCCAGATCAAATCACTGGTGTCCTAATTGTGGTCCTCAGGGTTTTGCTAATTTAAAGTCCTTGTAGAGAGCACTGGGAACCCAGTTGGCTTAACTTACTTTAAGTAAATAGCTGTGCATATATATGTGTGTTGTGTGTATGTGTGTATGCATGTGTGTGTTGTGTATTATATATGGAAGCATCTCTGTTGCATGTAAGTATATGTGTATGTATGTTTTGTGTGCATATGTGTATATGTGTTCATGTTGTGTATATGTATGTTTCATGTGCATGTGTGTATGTATGAATGTATAAACTTCCTTGGCATTTTTTCTCCCTCCTTCTTCTGTATTGACCTCCTTTCCCCCTTTCCACTTGGAGCCCACCCTTTCCATTTCCCTCTTAGATAAGTTTAAATCTGATACATAAGGAATGACATGTTTATTATATTATCAAGCGCAAGAGATAGATTAAATAACTCTTCTTGGCACCAGGTATCGAATTTTCTAAAACTTATTCATCCATATCCACTAAGCAGTGGTAATGTGTTGTAATGGAAGGCCATTCATAGGTTCTTACATATAATAGAACTTTATACTATTTGAAACTTTTAGCATCATAAGAGTAAGAAACACACACATTTATCATTTAATTCTCTGGTGGCCAGAAATAGAGTGAAGGAAAGGTCTTCCCATTAACTACATCTCCCTGAGCTGTAGCTTGACCCAGTGAACAGGAGGGGGCGCTGCTACATGCATCACCCTCCAGTAGGCACATCTGCATTCACAGGCATCTCAAGCTTAAAAAGCATGATGTGCATACGCACACGCTTCGAGAAAAGGAATTAGGCTTTGAGAGTAAAAACAGATGAAACTCTCAGCGGGTCTCACATGTCAGTGCTTAATTTCTGCCGAGTCAGAAAGAAGGCTTTGTATTTTAGGCTGTACTCCTGTGACCAACTACTTATGCTAACTCTGACTTCTAGAAGAGTTCTGTGCATGTCTGTGAATCCCCGGTGCCTTTAGCATTTCCTATGTAAGAAGAAATAGGCCTTTTACATTACAGGATATGTACGAATGAAGGTGTGAAACATGAACCACTCATAAATACACTGGCTTCCTCTCTAAAGGAAATATCTGTGTTTGCAAATCCAGAGACAAGTGAAAATGAGGCATTTGTCTTCTCATGTACTGCTATTAAATCTTATTTATTTGGATACAATTCATCGTCCTGTTGAAATTCCACTCCCTGCCCACTCCCCCTGCTTCACTACCTGTTTCCTGATCTTAGAAGACCTGTGGTGAGCCTTCCGTCTATTTGGTTTGTTAAGGGACCGGCGGAGCCTTTCAGCAGCATAAATAAGGAGATTATAATCTGTTTTCAAACCACATGCGGTCTTGTTCCTTAGATGCCAGCAACTTCTGCCCCATCAAAGGGCCCTGATTTTGATGTTTCATGTCACATTTCACAAACATTTTCTTTGCCTGTTTTCCTTCTTGCTTGAGTTTAAAATGTTCCGCCAACCAAAACATATAATACCTCTTGGTATTATCATGAGATTATATCTCCTAAAACCCCCTGAGTGATGCTCAGGTCTCTGAACAGGTTTGTTGTCTGTACTTTCAGAACGAATGTCTCCTTTCTCAGTTTTCATGGCATCTCAAAAGTGAGCTCAATGTCAGTGTGTGTGTGTGTGTGTGTGTGTGTGTGTGTGTGTGTGTGTGTGTGT
>LOJH01001947.1:27346-40631 GCA_001685095.1 Ellobius talpinus
TCTTCAAACCTGTACCTTGGCATTGACTTCCCCATGTATATTTCAGGTGCTCACTATTTTCTGATTTGATTTCTCTTAACGCCTCTCTATCCCGCTGAACTCTCACCCATCTGCCTCCTTAAGTCAGGAGCCATTGTTCTCAGGCATCAGGTTAAAACACTTTCATTTCCAGCCGCTATCAAATGCCTTGGTTTGATGAGGAGATGCTCTCAGCTGCAGAGTGCCCCATTCAGAAGTGCTGTTCTAACCGGATTCTACACACTAGGCATAGGGGTGTCAAAAGTCAGGAACATTAATGTCTCCTTACCTAGGCCCCTGAGGATGCTTACTTGAGATGTTCCTCCATTCCCTATAGGGAACATAGTAGCCAGGCGTCATTAGGGCTTTCTACTTCTAGTTTAATTATGTCTGTCATAGATGAGCTGCTGATGAGCAACAAACATATTTATTAATATTGGCTTGCTGTACAAAGAATGGAGGCAGATAATATTTTAAATACCAGTCTTTCTCCCTCTCTCTTCCCCAACACCCTGTCTCCCCACTTGCTTCCTGGAATATAGGCTACTGATTCACGTTCATGTTATCTGAGTTGTAATCCTGCCTTCATGGCCCTTGGTGTGGCCTTGGGAAAGTGACTTTTCCTTGCCAATCTTTTGTTTCCGTTAAATGCGTATAACCCAAGAAGGTGCGTTACTGAAAGTGACTTGTCTTTAAAGGCTGTGACAAAGGTTAAAATGAGGTAGAACATTCAGCTTGGCACTGTGCCTGGCCTCCAACAAATGCTGGCATTGGTAGTAGCTGTATAGATAATATTCTCTAGTGGCCATTAGTGGAAGTACTACCAAAGTCACTTCAGAATTCTAGGGCCAAAGGAACTCAGTTTGAAAACCACTAAAAGTTCCAACCACTCTGGCCTCCTCCTGCTGCTTAAATATACCATCCCTTTCTCTGTGGCTTCACCCAGATACTGTGTTGCCAGGACTCCTCATGTGCTGCTGCCTCAATCCCTTCAGATCTCCAAAGAAGACTCATCTTCTGAGTAAAACCCCGAGGCCAGCCCTGACCATCAAATCTCCATGGCAACCCTTTTGCTGTCTGCCTCACAGCTAGCACATAGCAGATCTTCACCAGATTTTCTTTTCTTGAAGACTTGCTACTGGCATGCTATGTATTTCTACTCAACAGAAGATACATTTGTTGTGACTTCCACTACAGGAGTGTTGTCTGAGGTTTTCTCTCCTTCCCCGTTCCCACAATCATTAAGTCCCAAAGAAATCACACAGAGTTCTACATTAATTATAAACTGATTGGCCCATTAGCTTAGGCTTCTTATTAACTCTTATAACTTACATTAGCCCATTGCTCTTGTCTATGTTAGCCATATGGCTCAGTACCTTTTTCAGCAAGGCAGTCACATCTTGCTTGCTCTGTGGCTGGGCCAGGACTGTGTCCTCTTCCCAGAATTGTCCTGTTCTCATTGACCCGCCTCTACTTCCTGTCTGGTTGTCCTGCCTATGCTTNGCATTTATTTAAAATATAATTGACAGAATACAGACCATTGTCCCACACCACAGGAAAGCAGGGATTCCGATCTACTGGATTGCCTGTTGCTAGTAGTTTCTCAGCAAGTATTTACTGAATGACTAAATGAATATTCTACATAATGGCGTAAGTTCTTTGAACACAATATATGCTCATTTATATTTAGGGAGGCTTCTGCAGTACTAGTCTCCATATGACTTTTTCAGCAGCTCTTTCCTGTTAGTTAGCACTTTAATTATCCCTCCCCTCCACTGCTCTGCACTTCTATTCCCCTCCCCATTTAACCCTTCCTGCTCCAAAACCCAATGCCATGAATGGGTTACTTCTACTGGAATTGTAAGCCATTGAGGTCCCATAAACCCCCTAATATCATACTCCATGTTGATCTTTAACCACTGATCTTGGTTACCTCTTAGAACTTGACTGAAAGACTGTATTTCTGAAGACACCACATATTTGAGTCATAGAACATGGAGAAATCAATATGGTTTATAATGGCAGCAGTCTGTGGTTGTGACCTTATGGGTTGCCTCTCCCCATAAAGATTATTATCACATATACATTTCTTTGCTTTCATATCTTTGCACCAGGCTCAGCTGTCACTGTGTAGGAAGAACATTACAGATGGGGATGGCTCTGAGAGGTTGTCATCTGAGCAAAGTCCCAGTGGACCAGTTCTCTGCCTCAGCACCAAAATTCAGCAGTGTTGGGTACTCCAGAAATAAAGATTTAAGAGGGCAGATGTGAGACTTAAGTACTTAACTGATTCTAGTAAATAGTGATGGATGCCCAACTTGTAAACCACAAGGAAAGGAGAAGCCCTCCAAGTATGAGAATTAAGAGTTGACACAAGGCCAGCTGTGGAAGAGCATGTCTGTAATCCCATGCCTTCAAGGCAAACCAAGGGAATCCTTGTGATTTCAAGAACAGCCTGGTCTATATAGTGAGTTCCAGACCAACCAGGGCTGCATAGTAAAACCCTGCCTCAAAATAGTCAAAACAAAACAATATGGAGTTTATACAAACCAAAATGCTGTTGGCTATAAAGAGCAAACATTGGGATCTTTGTTGCCCAGTGCTCCTGAATCCTGAAGTGACATTCATAGGCCTGGGTTTTACAAGCTGAAAAGAAAGAAAAGAATGGAAGAGGTCGCAAGATATTTGTTACTGTTGTGTAGACCCATGATTGGTGAGGATGAATAGAAAACTATCAGT
Organism: Ellobius talpinus; assembly: GCA_001685095.1. Classification (NCBI taxonomy): domain Eukaryota; kingdom Metazoa; phylum Chordata; class Mammalia; order Rodentia; family Cricetidae; genus Ellobius; species Ellobius talpinus. The sequence goes on from LOJH01001947.1 coordinate 30,104, forward strand.
CATTGATCCCTTAAGTTACACAATCCAGCTGAGAGTTGCAATGATCAGGAGAAGAGTTTCATTGAGCTAGCTGTTAGCCATCTCTCCTGTTAGGCCAGAATGAGCTAGGGCCTACAGCCACTTGCCTCATACTCATGGTTGTGGAATTTTATGGTATCCTTTGCATGGCATTTTGAATTCTTTATCAGACTGGCTATTTATTCCAAATCAAAAATGACATTTTGTGAACCTCTAGCATGTATGAACTGCCAGTTATGGGACAGCAACTCTGTAGATGGGCTGTGGGCTGGCTCAAACCACACCCAGAAGTTAAAAGTTTTTGTTTGTATTTTCATGTATGTGAAACTAAAACAAGAGAATCTAGGTGTCTATGAGGAGTCACTTTCAAGTGTATCTACCTTCTTTGCCACGATAAGATGGTTTCCTTCCCTAGGGACAGACAGTGGTTCATGTCATTGATGATAGAAAAAACAACCTGACAATTGAATGGCTCTTTGGAATATATCCATTTATATGACTCATATAGGTGGTTTTTCTCGTGTCCACAACTCTTCCTCTATACAGGTAACATAGATTCCCTTTGGTTTCTCTTGTCACATTTTAGTCATATTTTAGATCTAGGTTCCTTAGGCAGTAATTCCAGGTCTTCACCACTGAACGGATGATTCCTGATGCTCCCCCGCAATTTATCTGCAGACAATATACTCAGGTGCAGGAGAACTGCAGGCAGTGGTACCTTGGCACTATTTCATTTGATTTGGGTTCTATATGCTTTGCATAAAGTACCTTGGAGGCACAGAGCATTGGCCATCTGGATCCTTGAAAGCATCATTTTAGGATATTCTTCTCTGAAATGAATGACCTATCTTGATTCTTGGCCTGGATTTCCAAGGCCAAGTTAGGTGCAATGTCGTTTGGGGACTATTTACAGGGCAACATAGTCAATCATGCAACAACTCCTTACCTCATAGTACAGGAATCAGCCAAGCTCAGTTCCAGATGTATTTAAGAGGTATCAGAACTCATATCTTTTATGGTTCTTACAGGTAAGAGCTGGTAATCATAAGATCTGAGTTTTACAAGTGACCAAATTGAATTCAGATTACCTCAGTCTCAGAAATTTATCAGAAGCACATTTTTCTTGCTACCAGAAGAGAGGAAAAATGGCAGGGAAATGTAAAATTTGTGTATTACTGTGCTTCAACACATGGCTGACAGAAATTAACCTGCCATTGTGTTGGTTTTATAGATGCTTTTACTTTAAGAAGCAAACATTTCATGAAAATATAGGAAGAATATTCCCAAATTGAGTCACTAAATGTTCCATATTTTACATAAATAACTCAGTTTCTAGATAGTATCTATGTGTTTGTTTTTAAAGTTTTCTTTTAATTTAGAAAAGTAATGGCCAATTCAGTTATGAATCTCCCAAGTAGTCCTGTTTCTCTCCCCCGCTAAGAGGTTGTCTGTTTGCACATCCTGGAATGTCTTCATCTCAGCAAAGTGAGGCATGGAGCCCACGTGTAGAGCCATTGTTTTTACACTGTTTTGATGTATAAATTTCTCTGAGAATAAAAGATTCCTCAAAACTAAATTATAATCTGTTCACAATCACTTCCCTCACTATAAACTCTACAAGAAATTTGATGGCATAAACTTTTTGGTCTAATATTTAGAAGTTGATTTTTAAAAAATAAACACAGAGCTTTTAAAAAACTAAGCAGTATCCTTAGAACTACAAGTCATTTAATTAGGAATTATTTCATTTCTATAACATGTGTTATAATAAGCAGTGACTAAATGCCTTTTGATGATATAACTCACCATGGTAAATCCTTTGCTTTTTTGACATATGTTTTAGAGCATGAATATTATGCTCAGCTTTAAGGTCTTTATTTGTTTACATATCTCATTTCAGCCCCATTTGAAATCATTTATATTAACAAAATAAATTGGGTTTACATTATTTGGTATTTATATTGATTGTAACCATCTAATAATGATTGCTGAGTGTTCATTAATCCCTAAGTCACTCACTTTTATGCCCTCCCTACTAATTTGATTTAGCAAATGAGTTTTGAATTGCAAATTCATAGTAGCTTAATAAAAATATGCATAATACCTCTACTGAGGTTTTCTTTCGGTCATATTATAAGATATTAGCCTTTCAAAAAATATTTACAGGCATAAGGATGAGGGCATGTTGAGAAGAAAGTTCTGCCGCACGTGTGAAACATTCCTTTCCTCCCTGGGTGGACAATGCCTCCATTCATCGCCCAGGCTCTGGGGAGTATGCTCTTCCTTTCTTCCAGGAGTGTGGGTTAGCCAGAGAAAAACAGAAAGAGAAAAGGGCAGTACAGTCCTCTCTAAATCATCAAGTACCATTCCATCTGACAGACCGGCTCCTTCTCAGTACATATTTATAAAGATGGGGAGTCGTGCTATGTTCTAAGTAGCCCACAGCAGAGTAAAATTCTTTGCTTAAGATTTTATACAACTCAGTTGAGTAACAGTTCATCAAATCCTCTCAGATTCTTTTTCTCCTGGCACAGACAGTATTTTGTAGCCATTTTTCAACATGAGTAGGTTTCCCTTAGCAAGCTGAATTTTCAGTAGCATTTAATGTGTCAGTGAACACTACAATGAGCAAATTGTTTACCAAAAAGTATCTTTTCTGTTTCTGAGATTGTAAATATATACTTATTGTATATATTCCAATTTGTCTATACTGTCACATGTCTGCACGAGACAAAAGAAAATTGTTTAGAAAATTGTTCTTCCCTAAACAATTACACAGTAATGGTGAGTATTTGTTGTGGGAAACGTTGGTCTATGGATTGAGGTTCTGTAATATGATCAAAAATTTTGAAGCTCCTGCATTTAGTTTATCCACATCTTGCTGACTTCAGTACAAACTCCTTAAAGGAAGTGACACTTTGTGTCATTCCTAGACCTTACATGCAATCTCTGTGTCATAAATTCCCAATAAATATGTGTCAGGTGAAGGAATAATACTCTAGGATCCCTCTGCTTCATTCTACAAAGTAACGTGAAACTTAATTCTATTAAAGGAGATGGAAACATCAAATTGAAATGACCAAAGGAAGAATGTGTAACTGTTTCCTAATAGCAGACAAGCATAGTTTTACTATTGATAAATCTGACCCCATTTTCCTTCAAACCACGGAAAAGGTAAGAACACATCATGTTGGCCACCAAGTGTTTTCAGGGGAAAAGGCCCTTTCCATGGTGTCATTTGTCACTTGAATACACAGTAAACTACAAAGGACCAGGTCCATGGACAGGATCATAGGCAAACCCTTCTGCTGTCAGATTGGGTGATGTTCAAAGCTAAAAGCTTCACTTTTTTCCCTCAGAACTTGAAGCAAATGCTGGAATTGTCATAAACCAAAGGGGAAAATTCCATGAGGAGTTTGCTTCCTGCTCACCACAACTGATCATTCAGACTGATCCTGTGTGATGCTAGCTCTGGACACTGAAATCCCAGGGAGTCTAGAAAGATGTTACCCTTGATCATTTTTTTCTGATATAACAAAATATCATAGATTTAATATCATCTAAATAAAGGAAACTTATTTCTCACAATTCTGGAAATTGAGAAGTCCAGTATCAAAGTTGGCAAATCTAGTGTCAGGTGAGGGAACACTTCCTGATTCATGCTCAACACCTTACTGTGTCTGTCCATACACAGTAGAAGGGACTATGGGGCTTCTTTCTTTCTTTTTTGCATATATGCGGTGTGTGCATGTATGTGCACATGCATGCATGAGTGTGTGTTTGTGTATTAGGGTGAGTATGTATGAATATGAGTACATAGGCAGGTCTGTGGATGCACGTGGGTGCCAGAGGTTGATGTGAGCCATTTTCCTCCATAGATGCCTCTCACTTGAGGCAGAATATCTCACTTGAAACTAAGCTCCCCAATTTAAGTATCTAACCTGACAATTTTCCTTGAAGATGCCTGATCTCTCTCTCTCTCTCTCTCTCTCTCTCTCTCTCTCTCTCTCGGCTAGAATTATAGGTATGGCTCTGCACTCACTCAGCAGATCTGAAGAGGGTCCTCACCATTGCATGGCAGGCAAGTGTTTTTCTCACTCAGCCGACTCCCCAGCCTCTGGGATTTCTTTTCTAAGAGGACAATAATAGTCATAATGGCTCAGCCGCCATGGTTTAATTGCCTTCTGGGAGACCATTTTCTAATGCTTAACCTTGGAGGTGATAGTTGTGAAATTATTAATTTGAGGACTAGATGTACATGCAGACCATAGCAGATTTCTAATGGAACAATTCAACTGTAATTCTAAAATTCACAGACTCTGTTACCGTCTATTGTTTCTAGAGTGGGAAGAATTTAGGTGGAGAGTTCACTATTTGATAAATCATTGGTTGATAATAGTTAAGAATGAATAGGCAAGAAATAAAAATAAGTGATAGTCTGAGAATTACTTCTATTTGAGCCTTAGTAATCCCATCAACCTATTGCTTTAATTTATATTTTCTTAAAATATTTATTATTTTATATTAAATTATGTGTATGTGCATATGCCCATGTATATGTGAGCCATGTATGTGCAGATGCCCCTGGAGGCCAGAAGAGGTATTCAAACCCAGCAGGGCTGGAGTTACAGGCAGTGGAGAGCTACCTGACATGGGTGCTGGGAACTAGTCTAAGGTCCTCTACAAAAGTCACCTAAGCTCATAACCACTAAGTCATCTATCTGCCCACCCTCATAATGTATCTTTTATTTGAAGTTCAAGATAGTTTGCATGTAAAAACCTAAAACATATACTTTATAGGTATGGAAGGGCTATACAGGTAACCCTTAAAGACTCATGTTCCTCTCCACAAGGTTAGTTGTTGTGAGAAAACATCTTCCCAGTCAGAAACTATAGTTCCCACTCTCTACGTACCTAAGTGGAAAACAGACTACTGTGGACAAAGGAAGTGGCAATGTCAGTGGTCCATGTCTTTCTGGGGTCGTGCTGAAGAGGTAGATGAATCTTTTCCCCATCTTCCTGTTGTTCTTAATAAGGAAAACACTGAGGGAGAGGATGCACAGTCACAGAAGCAGTCTGAGTCTCAAAATGGCCATGGATGACAGGCAGGGGTAAGTTAGAAGGTTGTCAAAACCTGAGTGTGAACAGAAGTTTGAATCGTGGGAAAGAATTCACTGTTGTTTGAAATCAGTGGGAACTGGGGACTTAACCTGTTCCAGCAGGGAACACCACGTTGACAGATACAGGTATCAATAAACACTTGCAAAGAATCCTATTATTTGTTTTGCCAGAAGTGTGGAATTTTTGTAGAAAAAGCAGAATCACACAAACATGGCAGCTTGTAGACAGAAAAAGGCAAATATAACCTCTGCCCGCTGACCTCTTCCTCCTCACTCTGTCATGGTATTTCTAAAAGTTATTAAACTCATTTTAGTTTTCATCTCTCCTTATTCTACCCATCTCTGCTCTTTCCACCCTCTCTTTTCTTTTTTCTATCACCTTTCCCCTGGCCACTAAAAGGTTGTTTTGCTTTTTCTTCTTAAAGACAATAATTAAAATCTGTACCAATCTTTGCTCTGACTCACCTACTGCCCAGGAGACACTTACCTTAATATAAAATTTTAATGAGTAAATGTCATTTTTCTAAATTGAAAGGACAACGAAGGGAGAGAAGAAGAAAAATTATGTGGACTGAGAAGGCTATATTTATGTATTTAGGAATATATAAATATGTGTGTATTTGTAATAACTAAAAAAAAGAGGCCATGATTTTGAGAAAGAGCAAGGGGAGTTCATCAGAGGGGTTGAAGGGAATAATGGGAAGGAGAAATTCTGCAATTAAATTATAATTTTAAAAATTAAATTATTATGCAAAATAATAATAAAAGAAAATATAAAACTGAAACTAGCATACCGGAAACAAAAGCAATTTTCCTTTTATCTATAGATGGATGTTTTAAAAAAGAGAGTAGCTCAGGGTGAATTAAAACTCTTTAATATCGACCCATTCTGGCCACTTAGCTGTGTTCTGAGATACAGCAACCACTGAGATGTTCACAAAAGTGAGACTCTTTTGGAGAAGCTGAAAAGTGGAAACTGGTTATGAGTAAGTAATGTAAGCAGCTCTAGCAATTTTGGCTGTGCAGCTTCCTTTCCCATTACAGTCATCTTTCAAATTGACAATATATCTTCAACTAATGCAGTCCTTGGCATCGTTCTTATTTTAGGCATGGGGTGTCAAATGCGGTAGCATTAGGATGGCAGGTTTTATGTCTTGATCACACCTGAAAGGCGAAACCAGATTTAGGGCATGCACTTTGCCAACCATGTGGTAACCCCCATCCAGCTCCTCAGATGTGACCTAAATTTCAAGAGACACACTGGAATGTGAAGCTTCTACATCCTGTTAGCTTACTCTGAATGACCGGTCCTTACTGCTGAGTATCATGTATCTGAGTTTATCCCAGCAGATCTTAATCATTGTCACCTGTGCAGAAGGACCCATAGAGCTTTGATATGGGCTAAATTGAGGATGGTCTCAGGCATGGTTCCTAAAAAGAACTGGAGGCCATGCCATGCTTCCTTCTGAGCACACATACAAATTGCAGTTTGAAGAGCCAGCTGAAGAGTCAGATGGAGATGGCTTGGAGAGCACATCCATGATGAAGCCCCAGACAAAAAGGACTGGGTGAAGGTTTGGGTGTATCTCACTGCATTGCAAAAGCAGGGACTGTGAGTTCTCTGCAGATCATTCCACTAATTGCAAATACATTATGGGGAGAAAACTCAGGTCATCATTCTTATTTGCAAGCATCATTTATTTGAGGCACTTATAAAAATATACACTATATCAGTGTATGACTAGTGCCTCCCCTTCATTAAGCTTCTGATTAACATATGCCCATTTTGCAGCTTTGTTGAGTTGTCCAGCTGTTAATAAAGCAGGAAATGCAGAATACAAAGGCACACGTGTTCATGCTGAGCTAATATTTCTTCCCCCCAAATCAGTGAGTTTTTCATCTAGATTCTTTTCAGTTACAGACATTGATTATGTCCTCATGGAAAAAGCTAGTAGTTTCAAAAGAATTCTGCACTGTCTGTGTTCTTTCATAACACAGCAGACATAGGCAAAATAAACAGAAGGTTTGCGATGGATGCAAAATAATGGAGGAGATTTATTATGCCAATATAGAGAAAAACTAGTCTGAAAAATTTCATTATCGAGGTTAATTTGTGTTATATAAAAAGGATATCAAAATAGAGCTTGGGGAAGTGGTGATTTTTCCACCAGTTTGGCATATTATTATAAGAACAGTAACCAAAGTAAGAGGTACTGTTGCTGAGGAATGGATGCATCGTATATGACAGTGAGTGGTTTCACCCACGCTTACTGTATCACCCTGTTTGAAGAGCTTCAGATGGAGCTGTGTCAGCACTTCCATTAGAAGCCTGTACTTGGAAGAGTTTGGAATGTGGCCAAAAAAAGATCACTCTGAACTCAGGGTTGGCACAGAAAACTTCCTCCCATGAGCAAAAGTTGTTTTCATCATTTCTTCTTCATCGTTGTTTCTCCCCCCCTTTGAAAATTCCATAAAACTTCATCTGGTTGCTTTTAAGCTTGGATATCTGAAGTAAAAGTTGAGTATAGGAGAGCCAAGCCAGTGGTTTGAAGACAATACATCTTTTGTCCATCTGGGCAAGATCTGTACTGCGTATTTTATGCGGAGAAGCCATGCTATTCTGTAGGGAGCATTTAGAGATGGAATAAAATCTAATGTCAAAAGATGGCTCCATTATTAGCTCTAATAATGAGGTTGAAGAGAATCAAATGGGAGTGGGAGTTATCTTACTAACATTTATTAATTGTATACATTGCTCTACAGCTATTTGGGAGTTATCTTAGTAACATCTATTACATATATGTGTGCGCATCTTTATCCACGTATGTTTTCCTTTTACTTAGGAAGAGGACTGTGGTCTTGTTTTGAGCTCTAAATGGATCCACCCAACTGGCTTTCAAAGTTACCATCAGCTTCCCTTGCCACCAATAGTGGTTCCCAGTTGCCTCCCAGCCTCCAAGTCTTTTGCCAGTTATCCCAGTGATATCACGTTGGGTGTATTTGCCCTGTGTACATCTGCTTTAGTGAGTTGGGCTTTCCCACCAGCGTTTTTTTTTGAACTATGTGTTTGTCTTTTTATTGCTAAGTCTAAACTTTTGTGATGTATTTTGGAAAATAGTTCTTTGCCAGATGTATGTTTAGCAAATGTTTTCTTCCAATGTATGGCTTCCTATTCTTTCCTTGTATTTTTTATGCCAAGGACTAAATCCAGAATTTGGCCCATGCTAGGCACATATCCTACTTCTGAGCTACAACCTTTGGTCCATTTTTACATTTTATTGCTAATATTTATCAGCAATTTTTTTGTTTATTTAGGTCTAGTATATATATTTTTCCCTGTGGCTCATTTGCTTAGGTGCCCTCAGAATACTCACTTAATCCTGAGGGTCTAGGATTTTTATTCTCCATGTTGTTTTCTGGCTGTGACTGTTGAAAGAAAGCATGGGTAGTGTGTGGCTAGCGTGAGTAGATGTTCTGGGGTATGTAGAGATGAGGTAAGCATCATACTACATAATTTTGAACTAGCTTGGATCTATGATGAATTTCAAATCAGTGTTTATTACAGTGGGAATTAATGGTTGAATCTTTTTCCTTACCTGTATCAATGTACATTTTTTTCTAGCAGCATTAATTAAAAGGCTATTCCAACAACATTAGCTTATAATGGCATGCTTTGCAAAGAACATTTCGAGTATCAAATCAAACATTAGAATAGTGCTATAGTATTAAAACCAGCACAGTATTGACAAAAATTCCAGATACACCAATAAATGGATGAGAATTAAGAACCCAGATACAATTCTGTACAGCCAGGGCCACTAGATTTTTAACAAGAAGCCAAAAATACACAACGAATGGAAAAACACCCTCAGCATCTTAAGAAATTGTGCTGGTCAAACTGTGTGGCTGCATGTGTATCTCAGTTAGTGTTTCTATTGCTATGAAGAGACACCATGGCCACAGCATCTCTTATAAAGTAAAATGTTTAATTTGGGTGACTTGCTTACAGTTCAGAGGTTCAGGCCATTGTCATTATGTAGGGAAGCATGGCAGCGTGCAGGCAGACATGATGCTAGAGAAGAAGCTGAGAGCTCTATATCTTGCAGGCAACAGGAAATGGTCTGACACACTGGGTGGTATCCTGAGCATAGGAATCCTCAGATCCCACCCTCATAGTGACACACTTCCTCCAACAAGGCCATACCCACTCAAACAAAGCCACACCTCCTAATGGTGCCAATCCCTATGAGATTATGAGTGCCAATTACATTAAAACTACCACAATGTATAAGAATAAAACTAGATCCTAATCTCTCTGCCTGCACAAAATTCAACAACAAATAGATCAAGGACCATGCCATGATAAGACATAATACCCTGAATCTGAGAGAAAAAGTAGGGAAATACACTTGACATTGTAGGCACAAGAAAGGGATTTCTAAACAGGACCCAAGTAACACCAGTGTTAAGACCAACAATTGACCAATGAGATCATATGGAACTAAAAATCTTTTGTTAAGTAAAGGACACCATAATTTAAGTGAAGAGACAGCCTAGAGAAAGGAAAAAAAATCCCAGCTACACTTTGAGCAGATGTTAGTATCTAAGAATATACAAGAAGTTAAAAAAAAACCTGAACATCAAGAAAACAAACAATCCAATTTAAAAGTGAGTTCTCAAAATATGAAATACAAATGACTCAGAACATTTTTTATTGTTAAACATTTACCATAAGAGAAATAGAAACTGAAACACTTTGAGATTTCATCATACCTCAGTCAGAATGGCCAAGATCAAAAACCAATGTCAGCAGATGCTGGAGTAAACATGACAAAAGGGAAAGACTTATTAGCTGTTTGATGGGAGTGAAAACTTATACAGCCACTATGGAAAGCACTGTGGAGGTTCCTCAAAATGCTGGAAATTGATCACATGATCCAGGTTTGCCACAATTAGGCATATAACCAAAAGACTCTACATCTTACTACTTCATAATAGCCAGAAAAACTGTCTAAATGTCCATCAGCTTATGAATGGAGAATGAAAGTGTGGTGCATTTACACAGTGGAATATTATTCAACAGGTAAGAAAGGTGAACTTATCCTTGTCCTTTCTATTATTTGTGTCTTTCATATCATGCGTCTCAATCCTGGCCCTTTGTATCTGCCATCTGCCCTTTCAACACCCCCTCCCCCAAACAAAACAAAATTGAAGAGAAAACAAGGAAAATAAAGGAAAAATAAATCTTGTTATAGAAGCTGTAGTGTGACACAGTGAGTCATGCAGTAGACCCTTTATCCCACTCCTCACTGCTTTCACAGAGGATATGCCTCTATCCACAGGACATGGACTATTCTCTCTCTCTCTCTCTCTCTCTCTCTCTCTCTCTC
>LOJH01001948.1:0-16994 GCA_001685095.1 Ellobius talpinus
TGTTATGGGGGCAGGGATTCCAAAGTCTAAATCATGACTAAACTGTCATATTCCAAAACAAACCATAGTCCACTAGCACACAAATTTTATATGACTAGATAGTGTTCATAGTACATCAAAAATACAAGTATCTGGGGCTAGAGAAATGGTTCTTTGATTAAGAATACTCTGCTTTTGCAGAGGTCCTGGTTCGGTTCCCAGAATCACATGGTGACCTACAGTCATCCCCAAACTCCAGTTCCAGGGAATTCAACAGCATCTTCTAACCTCCACAGGCACCAGGCACACATATGGTGCACAAACACAGATTCAGGTAAAACGCAAATAAACATAAAATTTGGGGCAGAGGAAAAACTATACACCTTGCTTGCTTACTTTGAAACATGCAGGATGGGGCACTCAGCCCTAGAGTATTCACTGCATTTCTGGACAGGTAATAGCTCACTGAGAGACCTACTAGACGAACAGTGAAAAACTCACTTATTGAACAAGTGGAATAATAGTCTGTCTCCATTCAAGGATTCTATCAACTCTCCAGCAATGAGGTATGCTCACCTGCATTTCCACCTCACTGGGAGAAGTCAAATTAAAGTACCATCTGGTGGGAATAAATGTTCTCACAGTAGGTACCCAGAATGGGCAATGTTGGGAATCCTACCTTCTCCTTTTCAGACACAACACCTCCAAGAGCATCTACAAGCACAGGCACAGCTCCAATCAGGAGATAGTAATTTGCCACCACCCAAGAGCTAGAACATAACCAAGAGTGTGACCTTCCCTCAGTCTCAGTTTCCACACCTATAAAATATCAGTTCAAACAGAAAATACGGTGGTGTGATTTTCTATAAATAATAAGCACATCCTGGCATGTGAGTTGAGACTCTGATGCCTGGAATGTGCAGCCAGACCCGAGAAGATCTGCAGCAGCTGAGGGAACATGAGCCAGCAAAGGAATCTGATTTGGAGCCAATTCAAGGCGACTAAAATTGGTTCCACTGGTTTTATATTCTTGGCAAGGCCTGATCAGGCAAACAACTGCAGTGGTTTCCACCTAGGATATCTCAGATTCCTTACCTCTTTTTCATAATTAACACTGTTTCTAATTCATGATAATTGGGATGGGAACTTAACAGCAGGTAATTAGAGCAATTGCACAATTTGCTACTATATTACAATGGCATAGGTTCCTAGTAAGAATGGACTCTATGGAAAGAACTGCTGTCTGGAAATGGAGGTCAACAGGTTCTCCCCACAACCAGGGAAAAACAGCTTTTTCACACAACTACTCCTATAAATCAGGGCCAAAGACACTTTCCTGACAAGAAATGTACAGCATATAACTTTCTTACCAAGGCTCAATCTCAACCTGGCACCTTTCTCCAGCTAAGGATACTCTAATGTTCCCTCCACAATCTTGGGTTATATGAAACCAAGGACTGTGTTCCTAGTCAGTAATCTGAATCAGTTATAGCACTTTGCTACTAAGGACCAGAAAGCAAACTCAGCAAACATTCAAAGAATCTTTCCTTTAAACACACACACACTAGCACTCACATAGACTCCAATTAGTGACCATATTTGTGTTCATATGTGTACACTCACATGTGTCATTCTTCATTTTTTGAAACACAGTCTCTCACTGGCATAGACCTTCCAATTAGGTTAGACTGGCTGGTCAGTTAGCTCCAAGGATCTGTTTCTGTCTCTCTCCAGCACTAGGATTATAAATAAGCACACATCACCACAGATGGCTTTTGCTAAGAATCAAGAAAAAAAGGTTATAGGGATCAAACTCAAACTCAGGTCCTTATGCTTGCAATACAAGCATTTTACTGACTTCCCAGTTTCCTTTGCACCTTTTTGTCACACAGATAATACAGACAACGACATAGACTCCAAACTGGAAAGCAGCTAAGCAGAGTCACACTTCCTGTTCACAATTCATAATCAATACAACAGAAAACCCTACCATCCTTCTGTGAAAAATCAGACTATGGAAGTTAGTGTTTCCCCTTACAAACTCAATGATATGGGAGCCTGGTTAGGGAAACACGGAGCTGCCCCAGACTCCATGTGGCCTAGTTTATCACTCAGCTATCAAAACAAGGCACCCAAACTCTAACAATGCTAATTCTGCCATAATACAAATTCTTCATAGTCTGCACATCACCTGGTATAGGCAGAGATAGAAATCAGCAGCTAGAACCACAAGCTATTCACCAGGCATCAGAGCTCCTTCACAGTCAAAGGACTGCAGACCTTTACAGAGGTTCTACTGCTGGGGTGTCCCACTCTGGGATAGAGCTATCTTTTAGAATGCTCTCTTTATCTAATGAAGGAGCCAGACATCACCTGTAGCTACTGTGACTGAAAAAGTAAGTTTATAATTTATCTTTTCAAATGCATTAAATGCCATTACATACTATCATAATTCAATTAAAGTCCTCCAAAAACTACTGCTGCCATATGAGACAATACTATCCTACAGAATAAGAATATAAATAGATGATGCCACATGGTAGGAGAGAACCAACTTCCCCCAAGTTGTCCTCTGACCTCTACATATATTCTGTAGCACAGGCACACTCACACCCATAAACACACAGAATAAGTAAATGCAGTTTAAATTAAAAAAAAATAGATGTCTATCATCTCATTGGGTTCTTCAAACTAAGTCAACAAAGGAAAAGGACTTTGGCAGCATGAGAAAGCAGTGCAATAAAGTCTGTAAGTCAAACACACCTGGCTGTGTGTGCTAGAAGGTATGTGGAAGCCAGATGAAACCTGAAGAATAGCATCTACCTTGTAATTTTGAAACAAGAGGTCACATTCACCTGAACCCTATGATGCTAAGTAACCCTACAATGAATCTGGCTGTTGTTGCTTCCCCAGCACTGGGATTGTAAGTGTAAACCACCACATATGGATTTTTATGTTGGCTCGAGGGATCAAATTCAGGTACTTATTATAGGACAAGCACTTGAACAAGTGAGTTATCACCCCCAACATCCAACTCTGGCTTTGACATTCACTCTAATGATTTCAGTGTCCTCCACTTAACATGAGTAATCCCATTGACCACCCAGGACTAGTATGAGGATCAAATATGACATTGCCAATCACTTAGTACCATTTCTAGACCAAAGACTAATTTTGCATTCCATTCAAGAGAGAAAGGCAATTACCTGTTTCCAAACGCACAAAAAGGAATGTCAAAACACATCCTCTATTCACCAATAAAATGTAAAATGTAAATTCTATTGTGAAAGTGTGTAAGATTTGAGCCCTGGGTAACTCTTGTCCTGACTCCCAGATAACTCAAATTACCACCCCTTCCCATTACATGTTTTTTTTTAAGAAACTATTCTGTCCTTTTTATTCTGGGCTCTAAAACTAGAACAATTTTTAAAACAATTTTATCAATTAAACTATTAGGTAGCAGTTCATAATTTGAACCTTATGCAAAATTTAAACTTAATTTAGGTAGTGGTAATAGCTCCTATTTACATCACAGACTAACATCCAATTCCTCTGATGTATTTTTGATGGGGCCAATTCTATAAACAAACCAGTTACTGAAGTAATAAGCATCTTCAAAACCAAATGAAAATTAATATACTTTCTTCCTAACTTTTTTCTCCCCAGTGTGAATTTTCATGGTCTTATGGAAAACTGACATTAGTGTCTACTTCACCTACTTCTATGTCTATATCTTCTTTCCAAATTGTTCACATGCCAATCTCAATGAACATACAGCAATCATGGCATGCTGGAACCTAAACCAGGAGTCAAATCTAAGGCAAAGAGTCTCAGATTCCTCACTGGAACAAGTATCTCAAAATTAATATTGTTAAGACTAATGCTGCAGCATGTATTAAGAGTAGAGTGCTAGAGACTAAGGAAGGGAGTCACATGAGCCTAGGCAAAAGAGTAAGCCTTGTCTCTAAAGTAAAGCAAAGCTGTGTGTCCAATACATAGATATTCAGCAAATATAAATTCCTTTCTTGAGAGTTCATCACAAGGACAATATCCTTTTTGCCTTTTGCAAATTACACAGGTTCTAGCATAAAAATTCTGATGGGGTTTCCTTAAAAATATTCTTGATGTGATATTTATGAATATGAAAGTTAGAGCCAGGTGATGTGGGATTCCCCTCTGTATGCTGTGAACACCATTGGTTAATAAACTGTCTTGGCCTGTGATAGGGCAAAAGAGTAAAGCTAGGCAGGGAAAACTAAACTGAATGCTGGGAAGAAGAAGGCAGAGTGGGAGAAGCCATGGAGCCACTGCTAGAGACAGACATGCTGAAACCTTGATGGTAGGCCACGGGCCTCGTGGTAAAATATAAAATAATGGAGATAGATGGGTTAATTCTAGATGTAAGGGCTAGCTAGCAATATGCTTAAGTAATTGGCCAAGCAGTGATTTAATTAATACAGNTGTGGGATTCCCCTCTGTATGCTGTGAACACCATTGGTTAATAAACTGTCTTGGCCTGTGATAGGGCAAAAGAGTAAAGCTAGGCAGGGAAAACTAAACTGAATGCTGGGAAGAAGAAGGCAGAGTGGGAGAAGCCATGGAGCCACTGCTAGAGACAGACATGCTGAAACCTTGATGGTAGGCCACGGGCCTCGTGGTAAAATATAAAATAATGGAGATAGATGGGTTAATTCTAGATGTAAGGGCTAGCTAGCAATATGCTTAAGTAATTGGCCAAGCAGTGATTTAATTAATACAGCTTCTATGTGGTTATTTTTGGGATTCTGGGCGACCGGGAAATGAACAAGCAGCCTCATTACAATAGCCAGGTATGGCACAGGCCTTCAATCCCAGCAGTTAAGAGCTCTGTGAGTTTCAGGCCAGCCTGGTCTAAACAGTAAGTTCCAGGACAGCCAAAGCTACATACTGAGACCCTGTCAAAATAAATAAATAAAATATAAATTTAAAAAAAAATCTTTACAACAAAAATGAAGAACACCTTCTAAGGCTCATCACTACATGTAAACTTCCTGAAGAATGGTCAGGAGGTAAACCAAATACTTGAATAATAATCAATAACTGCCCAAACTGAAACAGCGAGGTCAAGGTACTGAAGAGAGGGCAATATAATTGACTTATGGATGCCAAATCACCTCAGAAAAGTTAAGAAGAAATATTTGGAAAGAAAATTTTCCAAATTAAAACATAAGATTATAAAAGTTGATAAACACAAACAGGACAAACACCATCCATTACTAAACAGACACGCTGAATTACTAAACAGTAATTCTTGCCAGAAAGAACACTCCTCCTTTATTGTCAGAATAATTCAGATTTTCCCAGTTATAATTACCCATAAGTCCCTTTTGAGGGTAGGGAGGAATCCTGCAATCTACTTCAGCAAATCTGTTATTCAGATCTGCTGGTCCAAAGTAAAGAATATCTTCCTTTGCTCCATTCAAACATCCATTTCAATACACTTTTTAAAATACCCGCCCCCGATAATTATAGGAAAAGGCAAAGAAAGCCAACACAAACTATATGGTGCCTACTGTTCCTGGAGAACACTGTAATCAACATTTATTTTAAATCCAAGATGCCAGCCTGACCTCTTAGTAAGGAAAACCCCATTAAGCTATCTGTGAGAAAGCCAAGTTTTTAGAACTTTACACCCCAATAAGGTGAGCTAGAAAAATTAAAAATGAAAAACTAACAGGTTCACAAGAGGCTTGGGCTTAGAGTTGAATTTACCTCAATTGGAAATCCCTCTCTAATAATTTCCAGTAACAAACTATTTTTCCAAATTTGGTGGACATGACTGACAAGTAACCAGATATATTCACTGGCCCAATACATTTTAATGTACTTTAAAGAGGGCAGCCATGGTTCCTCAGTGGTGAAATACAACAAACATATTCAGTCTCAGTTTTTTCTGTTTTCATTGTTTTAGAATCATCCTTAAATAGGTTATTTCCACAACATTCTCTCTTAGAATGTTATGTGATTCAAGGCTAATCTCTGGGTATTGTCTATCACCTGTCTACTTAAACTTTCTAAAATGAAGGTCTTCTAATCCCATTTCTCTTGAGTAATGCTACTTTCATATACTTCCTGACACCCATTGTCTTGCTTAAATAGGTCAAACTCAACACATCTAGTCCTACTACACAGTACATCCTCCCAGCATCCTCTTTTGTGTTCTCCCCAACTTGCTTACTGCCACTGAATCTTATTTCATTTTAGACCCCTTGTACCTCATCCTTCACTTTATGCAGCTACTTCTGTTTCACCCTCTTTGTGCTTCATGTTTGTTTAATCAATGCAACCTCACAATTTAGTTAGCTGAATACAAAGTAATTTAGTTAGCTGAATACAAAATATCTTCCTAGCCTGCAGTGCATTCCATCTTAACTTCTCACTCAAACTCTGCAGTCAAAGAAGTCAAGTTGATGAGAGCAAAGTTTCTCACCACTGACCCAGCCTAATAAGCGCCATGACCTTGAGAAAGCAATGTCAGCTTTCCCCAGGTGTGTTGAGGAAGAGAAACAACAAAAAAACCCAGTTTTTAAGTGCCACTGAGAGTGCCCAACTAGCTCAATCTGTAGAGCACAAGACTCTTAAACTGTTATTGGCATTTATTTTGTGCATATACTGAAAAAGAAAACCCTCTTAAATGAAATATATATCTTCTATGATTGTTTGAATGAAAATGGACCCCTTAAGCTCCTATGTTTGAATACCTGGTCTCTAGATGGTGGAACTGTTTGGGAAGGATCAGGGAGGTGGCCTTGTTGGAACACGTGTGTCACTAGGGGGCAGGTTGGAGATTTCACAAAACTCATGCCATTCCCAGTGTTCCCTCTCTGCTTCCTAATTGAAGATCAAGATGTGAGCTCTCAGCTATTCCTGCCACCATGCCTTTGCTCCATCATCATGGATTCTTACCCTCTGAAATCACAAGCCCAATTAAATGCTTTTTTTTGTAAGTTGCCTTAGTCATGGTGTTTTACCACAGCCAATAAAAAAGTAAAATATCTTCAAAGGGTATAATATTATTTCGTTGTAATTCTTAATAAGAAAATTTCCCCAACCATAAGGTTTCATGCATGCATTGCAAATAGATACATTATTACATGTATTTTAGGTATTTAAACAGTTCAATAGTAAAAACAGAAGCTAGCTCTTTTAAAATTATGGTTCTACATTGTACATAATTATACACCTTTAATCCCAGCACGTAGCAGGTATAGACAAGAAGACTAGAAGTTCAAGGTCACCTTCAACTACAAAGCAAGTTCCAGTCTTGAATGGGCTACAGGAGACCTGTCTTAAAACAATTAATAATGCAACTTTCCTGGAATGAAATTATGAAAGAAAACTAAATCCGAGCAGACATACAAGTTTGTAGAGGCAGATGGTCAATGCTGAGCAAAAATTGAAATACTAGATTTGGATGCAGCTTTGACCCCACCTTTTACCACTCACAGTGTGTGTCCCCCTGTGGACCAGCCCACACTACTCAAATGCAGAGCTGCCATTCAACATGGCACCACGATTATCACTCCATGGCTAAAAGACAGGCTCTAATCAATATGGAAAATGCCCATCAGTGTCCACACCACAAGTGACAATGGATTTTAGCATGATACACTGGATTCTAAAGCCATAACTATACATTACATATACTTACAGCAATAACTATGTCATTTTTAAATCAGCATTATTTGTTGGCTTTTAGACAAACATCAGACACATATTAGTGGGATACAGAATCTGACACCACACAATAACTAATTATTTAGGAGAACTAAATAGCTTATGGATAACCAGGATAATCATTAAGAGTCACAGTACCACTCTGTGACTTCCTAAGAACAATCACACATGCAACTCAAGGGGGAAAGCAGCACGAAAGCCAGGCACAGAATCCAGGGCCCAACCTGTCCATGTGCTATTTCCAGTCTACAGAGGCACATGGGCATAAAAATCTTTGTGGAACACTTGTGTGGCTTTTATTCCAGAATTTAAAAACCTAAAAGGGAAAGAGACACATCAAATGTAGTCAAGAGTTTTCTCCAACTTGGAATAAATAGGTTTATTTCAGTCTTAACCAAGGCTATAGCAGGTTTTGTTGTTGTTTTTTTCATTGAAATGGAATAAACCAGAAACAGTGGCTGCCTCCTTGGCTACATACACGACATGTCTGTGAAAAGCTGTACCTTCAATTAAGTTAAAAAAATTTAAGAAACAAACTAATAGTTTAGAAGTTCTAATGGTGCTATCCCATGTTAAGTGTAATCCCCTAGGCAAGTTTTACTTTTATAGCCCAATTTTTGGGGGGAGTGGATTTGAGACAGTGTTTCTCTGTATAACCCTGGCTATCCTGGAACTCTCTCTGTAAACCAGGCTGGTCTCAAACTCAGAGATCCACCTGCCTCTGCCTCCTGAGTGCTGAGGTTAAAGGTATATGCCACCACTGCCTGGCTATACACTGATCTTGATACACACTTTTCTAGTACTCCTATAAGAAGCTACCACAAACTTACTGGCCTAAGCAATGCACATATACCTCACATTTCTGGAAGTTGAGTCTGGAACTGTCTCACCTTTACAAGGGTAAACACAGGGCTGGTTACTTCCAGATACTTCAAAAGGAAGTGTCTCACCTCATCTCACACCTCATCTGCACTTCTGCAGGTTCTCAGTTTTTGGTTGAGAATGAGCACTCACCTTCAAAGTCAAAGACGAAAAGTTGAGTCCTTACTGGGAATCATCCTACCTCTTCTGTAGTCACATAAAGCTTAATATGATATTCTTTAACCTGCTTCTCTCACACTATTTCATAAAAACATATATGACCACAAAAAAGCAGAGCTCTAGTGCCTGCACCATCTTTTAACTTTCATCTCAATCCTTTGCACACAGTTCCTGGGAATTTATATGGGTTTTACTATAACTGGATTTCAACTGTGCAAGAGTATGCAAGACAACAGCTATAGACCTGCACCACCAAGACACATGTAATGAACAAAAAAACAAACTCACCTGTGTATGAGTCACACAGAGAATAAGGAAGCATGGGGAGCAGTACAGCAAGTACTGAGACCAGCCCAGGAACTTATCAACACCCTCTCCAGAAGTGGGCTCATCTCTGGCTAGCTCATCCCCTCCACCTGACTCCAGGTTCTACATTAGCAGGGAACAATGAGCAAAAATGGTCACTTCATTATAAGTGGAGTCATCAATTCACTAGAAAGAAGCCCCCATCCCAATTCTGCACAGAGATGCTAGATGAGCAACACCAGAGTTAATACCATAGCTCAAACAACCTTTACATCTACCCTGTGTCCTGCCGCCCACTTCTGCTGTTGTACTACTCTTTAAATAGTCACCTTCATGGTACCCAATTAAGCATACTTGCTTGGGCAACATGGGGGTAACTCCAGTAAAAATACTTTTACCCAAAATTACACACTGTTAAAACACAATCCAAGACTGGAGCCATGTAAGGAATTCTGAGTATTTGTGAGAAAACTCCAAGAAACCAAGTGTTATGACCTCAGTTTTGTCAAAAATATGGTATTATTCTTGGAATGTGTTTTCATGTTCCCTCCAGGTGTAGTAGATAGGATTGAATTTACTTCAAATTATTAATTACAACTGTCTATTGTTATCTGCTTATATGCCTCCATGGAAAAACAAGTTTTTTTCACATGTGGTTTGTCCTTGTGATTATATACAATTTGAACTCATGAGAAATTTGTTAATATGACCTTTCTTAATCCTGAATATAAATTGTCTGATGCTCTGAGTAAAGTTTGCTATTGCATGAGACTTTAGTCCATCTCATTTTCAGGCTCCATTCTCCAAGGTTCCATCGTCTTCAGAGCAGTAAACAACATACCAGTGTTCACTATTAACAGGGCTACATGTGGCAAAAGCTTATTTACATATGGAGTCTACAGTTGATCTGGCTTAACTAGACGTATTTCTAATGTCAATTTTTATAATACCACACATTTTATTTGTGTCTTACTAACTTTTTATAGTTTTTCCTCTTATCTGCCTCATGGGAGATCTTTCTATAGCATAACCATAATGATATTTCAAGGTACAACTATATACTATATATGGAATGAGTTTATAGCTAACTGGTCTTGATGTTTGGTCCTAAGGAGACCCAACTACTTATAAACAAAGAATCTTGAAATTTGTGTCACTTACATTTAGTGTGGGGAGACAGACACACAGGGTTGGAGCCACTAACTTATTTAATGGTAGGGTAGTACTTAGAGACAAAATGTGTGCTTATAAGTATTTATAAGACCACATGAAAATTCAGGATAAAGGAAGAATGTGAGTGAACAGGGTCCTAGATTTGCTCAAGTTCTTCACCTACACTCACCACCCACTTACCACCCACTTCTGTGATCCTCGCAGTTACCCTCCTTTTTCAATTCTCAAATCTCTCTTCATGTGGTTATCAATGGGTATTCATAAGAAATTCAAACAAAGCTCACAGCAAGGTGCTGAGTCAAAAGCACCTGACACCTTCTTTTTTATGTTGATAGTATAAAACAGCAATAAGTTGACAATTTCCAAAAAGTGTTTCATTATGGTATAATATGCCAAATATAGTAAGGCACAACTATAGACACAGCACTTGGAAAACAAGAGGCTAGAAGATCAGGAGCTTAAGGTTATTCTTGGTTACCTAGTTAAGTTTGAGACCAGCCTGGAATATATGAGACCCAGTCTCAACAAAACAACAAAATACTCTCCTACAGATCATTAAAAGGAAGATTCCTTACACCAATTTAGTAAGATATGGCATATCTCTGCAATGAAAAGCAAAACAAACTTAGAACAAAACCAAAACTAGGGTCATGCAAGAAGGCTCATCATTAAGACATTTGCTACCAAGACCAAGGACCTGAGTCCAAGCCCCACAACCCCATGGTAGGAGAAAACTGACTTCTGCAAACTGTCCTCTGAATTCCACATAATTCGAGCCCCTGAAATATCTACCACTCTCACCACATACATGAATTAAGTACAAAATATAAAGCAAGGGTTTTTTTAAAAAAAAATATATTGTTTTAATTGGGCAACTTATTAGAACCCAAGTAACAATGCAATCTGACAGCATGGATCTGTTTCAGTAAACTGACACTTGGAAAACATTAGCTAGCTACAGCTTCATCAATCAACATCACAGTCAGTGATTACAGAGAGCCTAAGGAGTTCTATACCCAGCCAAATCTGCATCAGTATTATACTGCATATCGTCTAGGTGAGTTGGGCCCAGTGCATATACCCAGGCCAAATCCATGATCTCCCACAAATTGTATTTAACAAATTAACAAACAAAAAGTTTAGGGTTTTTTTTTCCTTTCCAAACACCATAGTATGGTGGTTTTATATAAGAATCACTTAGCTTTCTTTTCAATCAACTTCAGCTCTGTATATTCATCCATCAACCTCCTTTGCTACACTTTAAGACACATTACTTTAGGATTTCCATTAGTAATACCTTCTGGAGACATCTGCCAGAGTTGGTAAAGCAACTGGTACTGACTCAGGTTGTGTGAATCTATTCAGACCAAGCGTGCAAATTCCTGAGAGGTCTCTTTTCTTCCCCTCCCCCTCAAGGAAAGACAAAGAGAGAAACTGTTTCCCTCCTTCTGTAAAACAAGATGCTGCCTCTCTAGCCTAGCAACAACTCTATACCTGAGATCTATTTGGTTAAATACCCAACATGAACTAATATTTACATATGGGATGCCTTTGACTATATGAGTAAAGACACAAGATAGCATTCATATACTAAATTGCTCAGCAAGCAGTTTCTTACTTGGGGTGAGAATGCTAAACTTAGTTTAGGTTGTTTACTTAAGCATCTATTAAGAACTGACTTGGCCAAGAGCTGTTGGGCACTAGGGACAGTGAGATACGAGACAGTAAATCAGATCTCAAGAATCTTCAAAGTTCTCTCTTTAAATTCCATAATGTACATTTCTGAAAGCACTAAAGATCATTACCTAACTTCTGCCCAATGAGTAAAATGATCACTTTTCATTTCATCCCAATTCCAAACTTCAAAGCATAAGCATCACTAATTTTTCTGAATTTTGGAATATCCAGATGGACTAAGAAGAAAGGTTCTGACAGGATATATTAACTATTCACTGAGAGTTTAGATAACAGTTGAACAAAGCAGATGGGTGAGGAGTTTAACTGATTGAAGAAGTAGTAAATATTAGAGTAAAATAAAAGACAAACTCATCTCTATTCTGATCATACTGGGAATAACTGCAAAGGCTGCAAGAGAGGAGAAAAGATGAATATGTTGTGATAACAAAGGAATGTAAATGTACACATTTACATGAATCTCCAACTACCTGCTTATGGCTCTTGTGAGCACATGTACCCAGGGCTGGAGTATGTCAAAATCAAAATGGTTTATGTCAAAAAAGAAATGATAAGAAAAAAACAAAACAAACAAACAAACAAAAACAGGTTGTGGAGATCAGAGGAGAACATCAGAAACAGGCACATAAGGGAAAAACTATATCTTAACAATTCCACCAAAATAAGCTTCAACAGCGTAAAACTTCAAAAAAAAGTGGTGGGCCTGCTGACCATGTTCCCATGGTAAATGTATTTCAAATCCATAGATTATGTAATCATTGAAAATACTTCTTAGATTTCATTTTACTTACTTACAGGATGATATTTAAATAAAAGATAAATGGGGAAAGTAGTTAAATAACTGTAACCAAGTCCCTGCTTCACTTGACTCATAGATTTGAGTATATGCTAGAACCTTTGGGTAAAGAAGAGGAAAAGAAATTGTCCATGAGTCATCTTATCTCTAGCAGGCTGGGCAGGAAAGGGCACACTGCATCTAACCGCTCCTGAAAAGGGGTAATGCTGGTTGAGCTAAGAGGACAGGGCATAATGTACCTTGGTTATCTGCAAATTATCAAGCAAACAAAGAAATGGAATGACCTGTACATGAATTCTAGACTCCTAATTGAAAAAAGCCTAAGGAACACTCACATGAAACTTTGTTTTTGTCTATTTCATTAAGACTAGAAAAGAAAAAAAACACAAAGTAAGTAGGACACAAGAGCTTGCCTGCTTTCTCCTCAGGAACTCCTGTGCTAAAGACCTCAGCAGTTGCTATAGCTAAAGCTCCAGTTTGAGTTAAGGTACTAAAGTCTAAATCAAAAGCTAAACTTAGATGCTTTCAGGAAGCAGTGTAGTGTACAAGTGAGTAAAGCAGCTTGCTTGGAGATATGGAATAACTGGGAAACTGAAATTTTGTGCCCTTCTTAAGACACCTAACTGCAAAATATTTTAAAACCTTTACCAACTATGTTTGAAACCCAGGGTATATTTTGCTGTCTGTATTGAATGGCGGAGACCATCCCATAAAGGGCAAATCTCCCATATCCCTTATTAGCATTACTTGATAAGAAAATAGACTGCACCTGACACATTACTATTTTAACATTAAAGTCTTAAAATAAATGCATTAGGTTGTTTAAATCCAAACCTATTGCATAGTACCTGTTATATAGTAATCAATTAAATCTTTAGATTGGCAGTGGTAGGATCTGAGCCCTTCTATTGGACAGCAGGCATTTCTATATAATCATCTACCTTCCAGCTTCTACAACTACACAACAAGGTCTCCAGACTAACAATGCCTGCTTCCTATAATACCTTACCTATACAGCAAGATGTCATTGAGTGAATATAGTATCTGACCTCACGTAGACAAACTGTATGTTCAGTAGGTCTGAACCTGGTCAATACTAACTACAGCAATGGTTCTTTTATTTGTTTTTGTTTTTGTTTTTTGAGACAGGGTTTCTCTGTAGCTTTGGAGCCCATCCTGGAACTCGCTCTGTAAACCAGGCTGGCCTCAAACTCACAGAGATCTGCCTGCCTGCTTCTGCCTCCCAAGTGCTGGGATTAAAGGCGTGCACCACCACCACCGCGCGGCCAGCAGTGGTTCTTCAAATTTAGCCTGCATGTGAACCATTCAGAAAGCTTGCTCCAACAGGTCACAGAAGAATGGGAATGGTGGCACATACTTGTAATCTCAGCACTTGGGAAGCTGAGCCAGGAGCTTTGAGAGACAGAGGCCAGCCTTAGCAAATTACCTCAAGGAACACACATCTAGGTTTAACTCAGCTCATTTCCCACTGTTTCCAAACTCTTTTAACTCTGTTTAGCTTGCACCTACTGTGAAACAATGCACACACATTTTCAACAATAGTAGTTTCTTCTTAATTATCTAGAGTAGATTACTACTATAAATCTATATACAATAAAGCCATAAAAAGCAGCTTCTTACATCCATATTTATTATCATGCATAATGATTAATTTCCATTATCAACCCAGACAGATTAAGAAACACGTAGGGGTTAGTAAGGTGCATCATTGGGTATGTCTGTGAGGGCATAGCCAGAAAGAAGTAATTTCAGAGTAAGAACTCTGAGTATTAGCAGCACCATCCCATGGGCTGGGGTCCCTGAGTATATAATAGAGGAAAAAGAGAAGGCAAACTAAGCACTAGAATTCACCTCTCTCTCTCTCCTTCCTGAATGAAGATATAATGTGAGCAACTGCCTCACTATTGATGTGACAGCTAGACCCACTCCCATGGTCAACCTCCCCACACTGATGGGATTGTACCTTCAAACTGTGAGACAAATCAATTTTTCCTTCTTATTTTTATCAAGTATTTGATCAATAACAATGAAAAATAACTAATACTACATGGACATTTTTCATTATATATTACTGACATAAAAAAGGCAAAGCAAATAATACAGAACATAAGCAAAGTATAATAATACATGTTTAGAATATGGATTTGATGGAGAAACAAGAGTTAAGTAGAGGGATGGATGCTGCGGATATAACTTTTAACTGGTTTTAAGATATTTTCACAAATATGTTTCCTTAAAGCTTCACAGAGATACTGACTTTATTGCTTATGCTCATTCTCACTGACCCTGGTGTCTGATAATGGGGAAGCACAATGTCTGAATACCAAAACCTAGCCCTGCCTTGATATCGCCATGATGGAGACAACAGCTGTCCTGTACACACTAAGTTTTCAAGGAGACAGTGCAATCATCTGTTCTTTTGAAGACTCTGAAGCATCAGTGTAGCACAAGGCCTGAGAGATATTGATCTGGCTAATCAGCTCCACTTGAAAGCCCAGCTTTTTATTTGTTTCGTTTGTTGTTTGTTTTTCCACTTACTGTCTACCATAGTCAAAAAATACAAGTAACCTGCATATTAAAGCTTAATGTGATTGAGTTTTTATGATGTATGATACAAAAGGAAAGCACACTTGAGTGACTTGAAATTGACTCCATGAAGAGGCATTCCATTCTTGCCAGCAAGAATCTGAAGAAGGCATGCCAACTCATCTCCACAGCCCTAACACCCAAGCTCCTACCAGTAGTGCCACAAAGGAAGGAGAGCATTTGGAATCCCTGTCTTCATATCACCTAGTTATAATATCTTAAGTATACAAGTATATGCATAAGTACAAGTAACTTACCAACTCAAAAAGGATTTACTAACTGTGTGCCAGATAAAGAAAATAAACTGGAATATAAACTACGAGCGAGTGTTCACCTAGTGGGCACTAGTGAGAAAGATCACATGTTGCTGAGGTAGAGACACACACTCTGTTGCTATGATAACCCAGAAAAGGAAGCATCACACAAGGGCAGGGCGAGCCAGGCCTCATGGGCAAACAAAGCTCTAAGCACATTCCAGACTCCTGATAACTCTAAAAGCCTTGGAAACATCTCCATCTACTCACTTGATTCCAAAGAACACAACCACCTGAAAACAGAAACTTACTTTATCTTAAAGAGATATCGAGTAAGATTATCATGAGTTGCATTTTTGCTACAGAGCCACCTGTACTGATAACAACTAAGAAAATAAAAATGTCAACTTAAATTATAGATATTTCTTCAGTGAGTCTCTGATTATGCTAAAAAAGAACTATAAAACAGCTTGAACGCAACTGTAACCAGAAGACAACAAACCCCTTTTTATCCATCCTCCAGCCAGCCTCATGAACTGCTGGACAAGGACTCTAGGCAGCAAGCCTCCCTCTGCCGCTCTAGAAACATCAGCATCAAATCCTATGACAGTGACTAGGGGCTAGACACATGCTAGTTTTCCTGCAGTAAAGAACAAAATCAAGTAAAAACTGCATCCTAGAAAGGTGCAACAGGTAAAATAGACTT
Source organism: Ellobius talpinus (assembly GCA_001685095.1). NCBI lineage: Eukaryota > Metazoa > Chordata > Mammalia > Rodentia > Cricetidae > Ellobius > Ellobius talpinus. Next base: position 16,274 of record LOJH01001948.1, read on the forward strand.
CTGAATCACTGCTCTAACAATAGGTTCATGGTAGATGTTCCACTGTGAAAAGTGACTAAGGTGCTGGACTTAGTTTTGTGGAACTTGTTCTAAAGCCTCAGCTGCCAGCAGCATACAGGACACTCTAACTTTATCAAATATCACTAATACAGCTTCCTAATTCTGGGGAATGGAAGTTCAAAAATAAACAAAGATTAAAAATGTTTAGAGAATAAGAGTAAAAATTACTTGCAGCCAAGTATGACAGTGTATAACTGATGAGGCAGCAGGATCAATGAAACTTACAGGCAAGCCTAAGCCTAACATAGTGAGTGAGATTCTGTACCAAAAAATAAACAAATAAACATAGTAGGCCAGCAAAGTCTTGTGCATAATGCCATTTTACTCTTGCTGCCCAGGTTACAAACTCATAACATTCCCACAATAAATACAAAAAAACAGCCATTAATGAGAAACCACTGTCTAAAATATAAACAAAAGAGAACTCAACCTCAAAATGGATAAAAATGTATCTTAATATAATGGCAAATTTAAAAGAATTAGATACTGAAGTATATCTTAGCAGAAGGTAACAGAATGAAATTATGAAGGTTATTGTAATTCTGTCTCTTTAAGAGAAAGCCATGCTCACTCCCTTCCTGCTTGCCACCTCAGCTTTCCCTCTTCCTGTCCCCTCTCTGAGAGGTAGTGTCTCTCTCTCTCTCTCTCTCTCTCTCTCTCT